>CAHIKZ030002395.1:70000-137500 GCA_903632075.3 Acanthosepion pharaonis
ATTCCATTCCTTGCTTACAGAAATCCAAATATTTACAGCTAGGACACACAATGTCACTTATAATGAGTTGACTCATTATCATGAAATTCATAGTCAGTTGTCAAGTTGGAAATTCCGTCCAATCGGCTTCTTCCCCAAAAGAATATATGTAACCGAATCTTTGGAAGATAATTCCCCGAGTAATACTCTGTAATCTCTTCAGGTCTTGTGTCAACCGTTATGAATCCTACATATTTTCATAAAACTCTCAGTATACTATCTTCGAACAATTGGCTAAGCCTCTACCTTGAGTGACACTTGGGTCTTATATTGACTGAAAATTAGTGAAGGAATAGCGGAAATGTATATTTATTTGAATATTATATAACTGCTAGAAAGTGCAAGCTGGAATAAACGTACAAAATAGAATATACCATATATATATATATATATATATATATATATATATATATATATATATATATATATATATATATATATATACCGGGTGTAACTGCAAAATTTTCCAAATACTGTACCAAGAAATATTTCCAAAGGTTATTTTTACATGTAAACCTGGAAAAAAAGAAAAATCACTTTGGTGGTTTTTTAGATATTAAACATTTTGTTGGATGTATAATCATGCTGTTACACCTGTGATATATATATATATATATATATATATATATATATATATATATATATATATATATATATATATATATATAAGTTAAACGGTCAGAGTTGAATCAGACCAGGAAAGAATGTTAGCGCCCAGTTCGAAATTCCAACCACGAAGGCTGGAGCGTACAACGGCCGAAACGTTGTGATAAATATGGCGACAAAGATGAGGACAATAGTCCGAATAATGTAAATAATGTACATAATACCTCATTTCAGAAATATAGACAGACCCAACAAAATATAGTTAGAAAGAGACTCTTAATTATATATGTGCATCAAAATCTATGTGCTTACGCTTTGATAGGCACCCCAAAAGATTTGGAATATTAGAATAATATTAAGGTATATAACTATAAATACTGAATTTGCACCTCTAGTGTCGTAAAAAAACATGTAAAATGAGAACCAAGTATTTCATTCTCATTTAGGTTCTTTGAGGAATTTCCTACTGGGAGATTGTAATTACGTGTTGTCTTGTACCAAACTGAACTCATATTAGGGAAGGAAGACAAAAAAAAATCAAGTCTTACGCAAAAACGAAATAGTAATTAGTTTGGATTTTTTCTCCATGTGTGACTGGAAAGATTCTTAAAATTGTGGAAACCATCCAAAATCACATACTGTTATACATAACCGACAATTATCGGCTCATAGAACCATTTTGATACAATATGTCAGACCACAGTCATTCATTTAATTCTTAATAAAGAGTAGGATATATGAATTATATGCTCGTCTAAAAGGGAATGAAATAGGATTACCAAAAATATTCGTTTTTACGGAATGAATCCCCGAAAAAATAAACATAGATATCCAGCGAATTAATTGACATGAAAATATAATCTGATACACACAATTCGTTCTTGGATCCTTAAAAGGCGCTACCCAAGACAGGAAACTCTGGATTGAGTCTTGTCATGTGTGTGCTGATTCTACTATAGGCGGAGAATGATTTCTATGATGATGATTCAATTTCACGACATTGTTTTGTAATTATATCTGTATTTGATTGATAGCTTGTTTGGTTTTCTTTTGTTACGGTTTATCAAAATATCCCATTTCGCAAGCCAGAAAAAATATCCTCAGATTTTTTAGATAATATTATTCAATGAAACAAGCCCAATTAATTAACCAATAGCTCTTGGAGTGAAGACACGGATTCACACTTTTCTCAAGGTTATTTCCGCATATTGAACATAGACAACCGCTAACGAATCCACAAAAAAGAATTGTACCAAATAACAGAAACCACATCAATTAAGGTATTCGAACATCAGCGATAAGGACAATGGATACCACATGTAAAACTAAGAGAATATGATTAAATAATCCTGATGTTAACGTTGACGTTGTACATTGCATCAAATAAAAGATTACGCCCATCAGTACTCGAAAGAATTATAACAGTTACTGGACTTGTTAAACCTATTTTCCTAATTTTTTTTAAAGATAATTATTTTATAAATTGCAATCGAATGCGGAACTGGCGGCTCGATTAATTAATGCTGAATGTTTCCTGTTAAAGAAACGTTAATTATGCCATAGATTCGTCATTCAGTCATTTAAGTTATTTCTGTTGTTTTTATAAAATTTTGTATTCATAAATCTTCTAAGATTTATATATATTTAATACAAAGAAACATTGGATATGACGATAAACTACATCCAACTGCAAAGTCTTTGATCAGTAGACTGAATTTCTTGATGATCGTGGAACCATTTCTTAATTGTTCTTGTTCCCAGGTATAACCTAACCTTAGATGATAGAATGTAAAAGTGCTACCATTTCGGGCAATATAGGTTACCCCTAACTGAAGTGAAAATAATATGAAAATATAAAAAATGTTATAGTAAAAATACCCGCAAAACATTTTCATAGTAAAAGAATTAACAATAATGCATTTTTGTAAGAAAAAAATAATAATTCGAGCAATAGGTTTTTGCAAGAAAAAATCGACCAATACATTTTTGTAACAAAAGAATTACCAGCAATATATCTTTCGTCAAGGAAATTACTAATGCTCCCAACAAAATCCAATTTCAGTATTAAATGACCTATAAGGAACTGATATACGATTAAATAAACAAATAAAATAAATATTTCTTGGTTCTATTTATTGAACGCCGTTTTCAATATGAATTTTAGGATCAGTTGAATAGATTTGCTCATTCTCTATTTCTCTCTGCCCATCTTAAAGGCAAGAGAATCGGAATAACACAGCAAATAATCTCCCTAAGGGGTTTATATTGATGGATAAGAGAACAGAGGCTTGGAGTGAATGGTAGGGAACAAACATTGATTACAATTACAAAAAAAGAAAGCAGAAGAAAGCAATTATCGTCCACATCCGGAAGGGACTTTAAGTAAGAACAATATTTATGGTGTGTTATATAAGCGGTGTTAAGAAGAATGTCGCTATGCATATTTGAGTTCAGTTACCAAGTCGCATTTTCTACTGAGCCCGTATTTAACCGCCCTACTCAATAAGTACTATTTTTACATACTAGCTAAATTTAATCTGTAAAAAATATCGCCTTGAACAACTTTCCAGCAACGATATTCTATATTATTTTTTCCGTACCAATGGAAACTTTTATAACCACCATCGTATACTTATAAATTTAGAGATCAAATAGGAAGTGAATAAGGAACGATTTACACTATTTACCTGTTGTCCTCATCTTTGTTGATATATTCACGACGTTTCGGACGCTGTATGTTCCGTCCTTCTCCAGGTGGTACGAATTACGAACTGAACTCTTTATTTGGTCCACTTTTGTAGATTGTTCTTGTTCCACGTGCCATGCCATTTCCAGCTCTCTCAGTTATCTTCTTATTACTCAATTCTCCAAGTTTTTGTTCACCACTGCAGTGTCTAGGTATTGAAATCACAACTCTTTGGATGAAGTCACCGGATCCAACTAACGCTTTTACCCACTGGGCCATGTGTCCAGTTCAAAATTCCATTCACCTCAAGAAGGCTGGAGAGTACAACGACCGAAACTTTGTGAATATGGCAACAACTCTCCGAACAGTGTAAATAGTTTAAATAATTAAAATACCTCATCTCAAAAATATAGACAGATAAATAGTGTATGTGTATATATTTCAGAAACAAGATAATGAAAGTAGTCATATAATTGTTACTCAATAGTCACAGAGAGAATTCACATTTTCTTGCGCTGGTATACACCCAGTCCCTTATGTGTCATGCGTGATATACACTTAAGCGACCACGTATCTTTCGATACATAACAAAGGAAGCAATTTTTTTGAACGCAGTGTGTTGCCATTTCTTACTGCGGTAGACCAAGGCTATAGAACTCGGTCTGTCCTGCTATTTAACCCACAGCTGGTGTGAGAAGAAGATTAATATCTTTCCTAAGAGGTTTAGCACGTAAGTGAATGGAATTGATTGGAATTCGAACTCGGCTCTCCGATTCCTCAGTCCAAGCCGCTATCCATTACTCTATCCTACGTATACATTAATTGGAAATAATATTCCCAAAATCGTAAAGACCAATATCAGTTTCGATCTGGCGACACTGTGTGCATGCTAGATTTAGTTTTATTGTTTTATTGCCTGTGCCCTAATAAACAAGGAAACACAAACTCTATGCATTGAATTTTGGCTGCTTTTTTATAATTCCGATATTTTATCTATTTAACGATCCTTGAATTTTAGATTTAGGGAAGCCTAAAATACACATTACTGAAATATTAAATGACATAAAATACATAGACTGAAATATTAAAATCTGATTCAACCTTAGACAAGATAAAATCGGACAAAGCACTTAAAACTGTATAATAGGAATATGATCCCCCTTAGAATTCTGAATTGAGAATGTAACAAAAAATAATTATGCCATTATGGTGCAATGGAGGCACGGTGGAGTAATGGATAGCGGCTCTGATTGAGGACTCGGAGCATTCACTTACGTACTGATACACTTGGGAAAAGTATCAATCCTTTTCTTATTCCCCCAACTATGGGTAAATAGTAGGCCGACCAGGTTCTCTAGCCTTGAATAGCAACTGGTCTCCCGCAGAAAGAAATGGCAACCTACTGCAGGAAAATAATCTACCGCGTCACTAAACCTTGTAAAATGTAAGTAATGTTGTGTCTGCGCAAATTCACAAATATATAT
Organism: Acanthosepion pharaonis; assembly: GCA_903632075.3. NCBI lineage: Eukaryota > Metazoa > Mollusca > Cephalopoda > Sepiida > Sepiidae > Acanthosepion > Acanthosepion pharaonis. The sequence continues at coordinate 74,816 of CAHIKZ030002395.1, forward strand.
ATATATATATATATATATATATATATATATATATATATATATATATATATATATATACGATCTGTGTATATATATATATATATATATATATATATATATATATATATATATATATATATATATAGACACACACAGGTTTTCTTTTGTATATATATATATATATATATATATATATATATATATATATATATATATATATATATATATAGCGCATGTGAATAGTTACATTTCATGCCTGTGTCAATCCTATGACCAATCTAGTAATATCGATAAAATTTATATCGAACATATTTAGGACCAATTTGTGTAAGTGTCTGCGTGTGCTTGTTGTTTTCTTTACTTTCTTTTGTGTGTGTGGGGGGGGAGCGATGAATACACGCGTATTCGTGTATGCGCGCGCCTGTGTGTGTTGGTTTATTGAGTTTTATTTGTGTGCCTATGCGTGTGACCTCCGTAAGTATATAGACACCAAAGGTATGATAATTTTTATTCATCTGTTTCTGATAGCACAGCTCTCTGTTAAATCATTGGAGCTAAGGTGTGTCGATGCTGGACAATCAAGTCCTCATAGCCACAGTGTTGGGCAGCATATTTATTGTGGTCGACTGTAATATAACGGTGAAGATGGAAATACGTACATATTATCAAGAAACGATTCACGGGAGCATATATTCCTTCTTTCATATTCCTCGACGTGATGGATATTATTTAGCTTTGCAGTTTTTCTACAATGAATTGGGTGCGTCTAACTGCAAGCCGCGAGCAATTTCTGATAAAAAAATGTGGGAGCGTTATAGTCCATCGTTTACTAATAGTATTTCTTCAAAATATCTACATCGGCATGAATTTGACCTTGCTCCAACCAGCCACTTTTTAATTTAAATCAGCATCTTTCTACACACATTCTCATATATTACACACACACACACACGCATTCACACACACTATCTTACATACAAACACAAACATACATGAATGACGTGCTTGTGCAAAGACGCACATACAAACGTGCAAAATGTATTATTAATTGTACACAGACAAATATATATATATATATATATATGAAATGAAATAAAGGACAATTAAGAAACATATCTTAATCTAAGATGTTTCACTTTTATTAAAGATTCGTCAGACATTGTGATAGAAATGAAAAGAGCAAAGTGTCGCTGATGTTTTCATTTCTATCTCAATGTTTGTATGTTTGTATTAATCTCTCCGTAGAAAAATCTGGAATTAGTCCAACCCATATTTTAGTTTTTGTCGATCTTTAGCAAAAGTTAATCAAATGCTCAAGATGGTTCAAATTGATTTCACAATACGTCTGGCTATGATTTCTGTTTTCATTCATATATGCATGAATTACGACCAGTTTCATGTGATTCGTGAAAGAAAAAGTTAATTAATTTTAGCATATTTCAATGTTTGAAACTTATACATCATTTTTTAATATTTGCTTCTTGATATTTCGCAAACAACACGATTTTCATAAATCCTCTATTTGCTTAATTTACCGCTTAGTTTTTGTAACCTTACAAATTGACTATTGCCAACTTGATGATGACTTCTAACAGAAATTTCACATGATCTGAGAAAAAATAATCGTAACTAATTGCTGTTGCTTTTATAGTGTTTAACTTAAAGAACATCTCTGTAATATATATATATATATATATATATATATATATATATATATATATATATATATATATATATTATGAATCAACATTCAGATGTACAATGTTCAGCCACAACTATAAGTTTTCATGTTTTTATGAAATTGTCAGGTGGTCGGGAGCTCTACTGCGCAAATGGAGACCTGTATTCACTCAGAAAAACAAAGATGGACGGTGCGTGCACAACATGCATACACCAACCAAACGCACATGCGACCAAGATAAAAATAAAAAGGAAGACACACAATTACACCACCGTAAAAACAAAAAGAAAAAAATCTGAAATAACTTGCCTATGCTGAAAAAAAAAAACACACACACACCACCATCCGACAAATAACGTTTGGAGTTTGCGAAGGAACGTCTCTAAGCAATAAACAAATTTAAATTCGATAAATCTACCCACATAATTATAAATTGATGATACAACTAACAACTACGTCCAACAAAAAATTCTAAAGGTCGTTTCAGTTAATAAAAATTCACATAAAATAATTATCAGAGCAGACATGATGGGTAATTATTACAAAATCGTTGTGGATATATATCTTAAAGCGATTAACAAAGAAGCTAAGTATGGAGCCAACATTTGGGAAAATGACATCATAAATATAGCCAAAAAAACAGCCACGGGATAAAAAATTGATAGGATTTACAAATTCCACAAACAACAATCATTTATCACAGTTAAAGACAACAAAGCAAATTACCTAAACAACGCTCAATACAAAATACCCAAACCTACTAAAATGATATCGGTAAAATGAACAAAATCACCATTTAAAAAGCGGATAAAATACACGAAACATGCTCTATGAGTTCACCAGAGGCATAAAGCAGCAGAAACCATAGGATTGTTTATTAAAATAAAGTGTAAGAAAGAATATACCTACATCCAATTCGAGATTTGTGACTTTAACCTGTCCATCAGCGAGAATCAAATAATTTCTGGTATCAATTTAACAAAATATTATTATTCTTTTAGCGATAGCGAAATCAAAATAAAAAAGCAGATACAAAAACATGTATTGTTACGTAATGTCTGTATGTGGACCAAAAGAAAAGAATTTAAAATTGCTATTTGGGCATATGATTCTGTAGAGGCATACGTAATTGTTATTTTGTTATTGTGACAACTATGATTTATTTCCGATATTAAGGAGACCGGAATTTATAGAGATAACGGTGTTAGTCACCTCCGTAAAACAAGTCCGTAAATATAGTACGATTTAGAAAAAAACTGATACAATTTTTCAATGAAAACGGGCTATATAAAACTTCTGTCATCAATGCTAAAGTGATCAACTTTTCGATATGACCTTGGACTTGAGTACTGGTTAATACAAACCATACGCCAAAGATCGTTAACCGTTCACCAATAATTTTATAATGATATGTTATAATGATAATTAACCATTGAGCAATACTACAAATATTGTAAAGATCCGTTATAACTGCGTTAATAACATCGATAAGTCAATATCCAAACATAACAATATGATATTAAGCAGATACAGGAAATAAAAAAAAATAATTTAAAACTATATATGCAACTGCCGAGAAAATATGAACTGTCCCTCAAACGATCAATATATGATTGATGATATTGTATACTGACCAAGCATACATTCCTTTGACGATTCCAAATGTTATTTTGTTTCAAATAGAATCGTTAAAAATTTCGTTCCTACCATCATCTAATGAATTTAGACAATGCAAGTTACATAAATAGCACTGTTCTCTCCAAACATTTCTGGAAATTAAAGATAATAATAAGCTAATACAACAATTATTACGTGGGACATAAGCCAAATCTTAAAATGGGAAAAGCGAAAGATATCGTTTATGCCTTACAACACTTAAATAACCCTAGCTTATTAAACAAGAGAAATAAATTATAGGTTACATGCAGCATAAAAATAAATATCATCTGAAATACGTTGATCCATATTTATATTTAATGTAAATTATGACATTTCTGTTTTGTTTTTTGTTTTTCTTAATTTTAAAAATAAAAACACCAGTAGTCTCTCTTTACTCTATATATATCATTAATATCCACAACTTTAAATCAAAATTAATATGCTATTAATGATATTTTATTAAAATTTAAATCACGTAACGGTCAGTCTATCCCCAGCACATGAAGACTGCGTTGTGTATGAAACTCTGAGTTGTGCTACCCATGATGTATATGCATATTTATTAATATATTATTTATTGCTCTATTTTATTACATCGAGCTCTATTAACTGTAGAACTCCATATGCGATATATATATATATATATATATATATATATATATATTTCTTAAAGAAAAACAATCTGTAGCTGTGTAATCGACAGGCAACGTACGATGAAACCTATAACTTTCATCAATAGAAAATATGAAACAATTAAAGAAGAAAGATAAAGCAAATAAGCTAAAAGTGAACAGATACCTACTCAGTAAAGTGTTCAAAGTCTAGATTACCTAGACAGAGCAAAATAAACTCATGAAAACGTTAACTACTATCACAAGCGGTCTTCATTCAACTAGACCACTAATCACTTGAAAATAGCGAGATATATATATATATATATATATATATATATATATATATATATATATATATATATATATATATATATATATATGTGTGTGTGTCTGTGTCTTTGTGTCTATGTTTTATGTACAAAACCACTTCATATCCTTTAAATGACCATGCACCATATTTTTTAGAACGATATATTTACTTTATATCCACGCCGATTTTTCTCTCTGCCAAATTACTTTTCTCAACAAAATCTTAGTTTTAGGCATCAACCTTCAATATAAAGTAATTTAGATTGCCTCAGTCGGGAATCTTACCCCTATGCAGATATCAAAAATTAATTTCCTTCATGGTGGTATGCGAAACCATGTCTTAATGTCGGGATGCTGACGTTCTAATAATTTAGCCACGCCCCAACAATCCTTGCATTCACATTATACAACCATTTAATAATCAAATTATACATTCAGCATAATTTGTTACACTTTTATATATATATATATATATATATATATATATATATATATATATATATATATATATATATATATATATTGGTTTTCTATATACTCATATATTCATGTCTGCGTCTTGATGTCCGCTTTTACCTTTCAGTGAAACATCACTCTTTGGGTTACGTCTACTATTTTATTTTCTGGTTCTATTTATACAGTTCCGTTTGACGTGCAGACACCAGTTTTCGGAGTGGATCCAACGAAGCGCGTCGGCATCTAAGTGCCTTGAATCGACTCCATAAATCAAATCACGCGAGCGGCGAAACTTTCACACAAGCGTTTACAATCAAATGGAGCAAAAGTTTGGCGTGCAGTAGTGGATTTTAGCCGGTGCACTGAGTAAGGGATAGATCTTTCTAACGCTTTGAATATTTGAAATCGCTTGGGTAGAAAGGTGATTCGTCGCATATCCATCGTGAAAATATCAAGGTTTTTTTTTTATCCTATTGAAATTACTATGTTGTTTGTGTATTCCTTCATTTTTATGAACATCACAAGATACATTTTTATGGCAAACGCAGGTTTCAAATAGGATCAAAATCTCACTATTCAAAACGCTTTACATTTATATATGCAATCATTTTCTTCTTTATTTTTACTTCACTTTTAAAGACTTGTTGCAACATAAAGGCTTCGAGAAGGCGTGGTGAATTCTACATTCACAGGAAATGCTGAATGCATGTGAAGCAAGTAGAAACAAGGCGTAAACTACGTAAACTGGTCTTGTAAATGTATAGCAGAACGGGAGCATTGAATGATGGTAAAATTTCAGATTTACATAAAGCACCAAAACACATGAAGTTCGAGAGAGTCATTTCATCTCACTGGTCTGCAGATTCTTGCATATAAGAGAAGAACGAATTAACCAATATCCATGTTTGTAGATGTAAGCTTATCAGTTCTTTTATCTCATACTTATGAGAAAACCCAGGGTGTGTGTGTGTGTGTGTGTGTGTGTGTGTGTGTGTGTGTGTGTGTGTGTGTGTGTACCTTTATATATTGGATCGGATTTCCTATATTTTTCAACCGATTTCAACAAAACTTCACAGGACTACGTAAAATTACCTTGCGGTGGTTCTGACAGCACCAAAAATTGGAAAAACACAATTGTTTTTGCACGAAATCAATTTGAAAACACGATTAAAGGGCATCGCGAGAATGAAGGTGGGACAACTCATATCGAGTTATAAAACCCAAATTGTTTGTGTGTGTGTGTGTGTGTGTGTGTGTGTGTGTGTGTGTGTGTGTGTGTGTGTGTGTGTGTTCGGTTATATATGTGATGGGATTTCCTATATTTTTAACCGATTTCAACAAAACTTCACTTTTGGGGGTCAGGTAGTGTTTCTTATTGTCTTGCACACTTTTTTCGTTACTTTTACATTCACAATGCTTTGCAAATTCCATTTACAAGACAATTGTTTATAATAAAATTCTATTCAATCGGTAGACTCATAACGATAGAAAACAATGTTTTTGTTTGAGTAAAAAAAATAAAAAAATAAAAAATTAAGACATGCGTGTTCGTCAACCTTAAACAATAATCTTTGTCAATTTTATTATTCAGTCTTTATGATGGCCGATACTTGATCTATCTCTTACTGTTAACATCCCCGGTCAACGCCGGGCTCTACTGCTAGTAAACTTATATTTTGAGAAAATTCTTGATATTTTTATTTTATCACATCAAACCTTATTTTTAATGGATACTCATATCCTGCCGGAGACCCCATATTTACTCTTTAATACGATTACTTGAATATTAAAGCTGGTAGGGGAAAATAAACAAATATACAGTCTAAAAAAATAAACGGAGCGTCTACTAAAATAATTTATTAAAAATAACATTCAAAGTTATAAATTCTCTCAGATCAATAAATAAATATGCCATTAACTCTATAGAGATATTTGCATAGTATATAAATATATATGAATAAATGTTGAATGTAAATCAGATATATTTTATTAAATGAAGAATAGAAGTAGATATGTCTTGGTGTTATAAATGTTAACAGTTCGGAAAGAAACATCAGCGACCCTAATTCGTGTTCTTGTGGAAACATTTACATTCATTTTCGCACAAATAAGATAGGGAAAGGTAGAAACACATCACTTCCCCACAAAGCTAAATTTTCAGTATCCGAGTAAGCCGAGCTCTATAGACGTAGTTAGATAAGAGAAGGATAAACTTTGAATTCAGAACAGTATGTGATTCTGGTATGCTACACACAGGAAGTGTAACTAAAGTTCAGCCATTAAGGTATAAACCACAGGATGGCGCTATCGTGTATTGAAATCAGACTAATGGATCTCTGCAGACGCACATGCTCTAAAACAAGGACTCATGCTGAAGTTGAAAATTGCACAAAACTGCAGTATTGATTCAATTCGTTATTATCATTATCATTATCAACATTAGCATCGTTATCATTATTTCTGATTATGATTATTTGGATAACTTTTAAATTTATTTTTTTCCTCCTAAAACAAACATATTCGACGAATGTAAGATCTCTCCAGAATTCAGAAAAGGAAACAAATAATGTCCAAATGCAGAATATACTATTGGAAATGCATAGAATTGTTATGAAAAAAAAAAATGTAAAACTGAATAAAGCAAAATGAATGATTATACGTACTGGCGTCTCGGATTTCTTTGTATGCTTTTTTTTCTTGTATTGTCTTATTATAACAAGATCATTTTCGCTAACTCATTGCAATTACTTTTAGATGTAAAACCTACGATGAAAGATGAGTTGGTAAAGGTTTTTGTTTTATCAAAAGATAAAAGATAAAAAAATTTAAAAAAATTGAAAAAATATAAAGATATTTTAACATCAAAACACCATCTGCAAAGAAGAAATTGAAAGATTTTTTTTAATGCAGGTGCTCTGAAACGAGAGGTACTCATTTTACTCCCACTGATAATGAAGTTCAAACGCTAAAGAGAATATATACTTGTAGAACAACGCAATTAAATGGATAAGCAGACATTATTCTCTTTGAAATTAAGATTATTCCCACCGACATTGATATAAGCAATGTTTTTTTTTTCTCTCTCTCTTTTAGGATAAAGGGGTGAATTCGAAAGAATCACTTCATAAAACATTTGTTGCCAATTTAACATATATTACCGTGGATATTATCTCAGATACTGGGAAGTATCAAAGCAGGTCGTTGTATCGGCTACACATTATTTGTCTTTCAACATAACTTCTGGAAAGAAGGCCATATCTCTTTACGGTTTTGGAACCTGAAGACAGCTGTAATCGTTTTGTTAACAAAACCAGAACATAAAATAATTGAGTAGACGGAAAAGATCTAGCAATTATTATTGAATTTATAGAGTGTCCTTCCAGTATAATATGCATAATAACTGCAAAGGCTGGCCAACGTATTCCATATGGTTTATACATGTTACACAGGAAATGGGATGATAATCATATAAACATGAGTATAAGTGAATATGAAAATGAATATAAGATTAGAGTTCGAATTACAGCCAGGTTTCTTTTATTCACACGCACAAATACCGTTGGGAAAGGTACAAATCCATAACTTCTTCCCTCAACTCTTTGTTGAATATCAGGTTAGACTGGATAATATAGCCTCTGTTGGCAACCAGTCCAAACGCGGGCATTTCAGGAAGCTATTCCGCCTAGTCAGTAATGAATCGAAAGAGGCATAATCGCCTAAGCATGTAACATGTATTGTAATTAACCGATCAACTCTCTTAACGACTTACGTTTCTATCGCTCGGACTCTTGAACAGCTATGAAATTTCATAAAATAAAAACTATTTAAAACTCAAATCAGTTAGTATTTTGCGTTGAAGAAAATATGATCGGGGGATTTTTTTTTCGTTCTTTAAAACAAAGACAAAAAATGAATAAATAAAATTTAAAAAATGGTAAGTATCTACTTGTGTGGAAGACAAAATTCGACTGGAAAGCAAGAAGCAGAAATCGAGTTCTTCAAGTGAGGAAATTGTCCGGCATTTAATAACTTATGCAACCCGAAGTATTGTACACCAAAAAGATCTGATCTGTAATTAAAAGAAAAACCTGTAAGTTCCAAAAATGATTTATTTCATGGAAATATTTCGAATATATGTTGCTAGTTTTGGTCACTCCTTTAATTTGAGTAAAAACAGTGCAAAGAAATTAGAAACGCTTAAGAATTTAAATCAAGGAAAAAAATCATTCGTTGGAACTACAAGTTTTTTCTTTTAATTATACAACTACCAACGGAGACAAGCATCCTAACTTTGATCTGAACTTTTAGAATAAAATATGTTACAAATTGAGCAAAGGTGACATTAAAGCTCTCTAATGTTGGTTGGCATTGTGTATTGAATGTCTGAAACAGTAGCCATGTACAACATCTTATTTGATGACCCTTCGTTTAACGACCATGTCGTTGAAATATAACTTAAGTCCTTATGTAAGGAGTCGTTGTATCTTATAATATGGAAAAAATGCTATATATATATTTTTTACATACCTGAACAAAGTTATAAAAGTTAATGACAAAGTGAATAAAAAATGTCGTTTGATATATTTCGTACTTTAAGGCTTCATCAGCATAAATTGATGATTAGTTTGATGTGTAGCCATCGCCTTGAGAAAGAAAAGGATTCTTATCTCTCCCAAGGGTATTAGCACGTTAGTGAATGTAATGGAGTCGATCCGAGTTCGACTTCCCGCCGAATTCTTTACATTCACCTACGTGCTAATAACCTTGGCAAAGTTATGAATCCTCTTCTTCTCCCTTCGGCTGTGGGTATATAGCAAGACAAACCCGGTTCAAAAGCCTTGGATGGCCACTGGTATACTGCAGAAAGAAATGGCCACCTAATGCGGGAAAAAGTCTGCCTTCATGTATCGAAAGATACGTGATCGCCTAAGCATGTATCACACATGGCACATAACTGACTTATACATGCATACGTAGTGGACACTTCTTTTAATAATTTTGATTGTTTTCTTCAATATTCATTTGAGTATATAATCTAGAAAATTTCGTTTAGTTTTGTCCTTTTTCTTTATTGATATCCCTTTTGATATTAATTATACTTTATTATGATAATAGATGATTTGCCAAGAAAAAGCTAAAGTCTTATGAAAATATCAAATTTTGTAAAAAACTGGTTGGAAATTTACTGTCGATTATCTTGCGAATAAAGCACTTGATATGCATCTTCGTCTAAGTAAATAGTTTTCACTTTTAAGTAAAGCCGAAGTTTTAAGTCGAAATCATGTTCAGACTCATTACGATGAGCAACTAATATTCCTTGTGGCTATTATGACAATCGATGGCGCAAATCCCTACAAGTTTAAGCAATTATTTATATTTCATTTAGAGACTCATTCGTTTAGCGACTATGTACTTGGAATGTACCCCACTCGTAAAGTGAGATGCAGCTGTATATCACAATATATATTATGCTAGATTTATTGCAATATTGCCATCCTCTTTATAAACTTCTTTACTTTCCACGATATGAAATAGGCTGATATAAAATGTGGTAGGAGCCAGCTACCCTCCTTACGATCAAGGGACAGCTCCGTTCATGATAATTAGCTCTAGGTAATTGTATAGAAGGAAGAAGTTAATACGATTTCAGCGACTTGCCTAGCTGAGTGTTAAATATTACTATCACGTCTGGTTCTCTCATGTTAAGCGTTGTGTACTGATAGACCCCGCATCACAACATAAAATCACAAAGCTTAATTAAACTATATTGATGCTTGTGTAATGTAGTTCATTGATGGTGAATTATAAAATATATTATTTTAAAGTAAAAAATGACCCTATATTTAAACTGAACAATCACTAGGAATCTAATTTTTTAGAAAATGCTGAATAGTGTCATTTTTAATATGTGTGTCACTTCTCACCATATAGAGATGATTGATCTCCACAAATTCCGATTATTTGTAACTAAACAATATTGCCCCATTTACCTTCCCACCTAGATCTTATTCTGCCATCCATTTACAGAATCTAGTTATGTAAGTGACTTGATGTTTCGTTCTGTTTTCTTATCCTGCAAATGTAAATATTTAGAACTCTTCTTTCCTCATTATATAACATCGATATTGCATTTGCTTCCCTCTGGTTGTAAATCAACGTATTTTCCCATTACATTTTCCGTTAAGATTTCGTCGTTACGCATTGTGTCAATTCTTCTATATAATCTCTTTTGCTTTTTCTCTCATCTTCATAGGGAGGAGAGTGTCCCGAATTTAATAAGTTATCTGAATTCTGATATAATGTGGGAGTTCGGTAATCTTTTCCTGGTTTCTAACAAAATTTCCATGCATCTTTATACTTTGATGGGTTGTTGGAAGGCATATCTCCCTATTTCATTGCACATTTGTGTTCTTGTATCACATTTTCCATCAGCTGTTATAACTCATGCCGAATCAATAAATTGGGAAACCTGTTGATTCTGTCGTATTTAAATTGTAGCGCTCATCATGGGTTGTCTCTCCTGCCGGAAACAATATGCTTTCTTATAATAAATGGATAGTACCTCATTCTTAACTTTCTTATCTTATCTAGGTGCTCCTGCAGATGCTTCACAGTATTGGACACGCTGTCATCTGCTCATATTATTTTATTGTGATTGTGCCGAACAATAATATATATTGGTAAGAGTTATGTTCTCTTTGATCGTCTGGCTCTATAGCTTAGATTAATCCAGTGATAAGCAGTGAACTCGATTCCTGCTTCTTGCTTTCCAGTCAAGTTCTGTCTTTCAAAATATTAATGAAATGCCAATAACTATATCCCTCTATATGACATTTTTCTTCATTTATTGGTCTCGTTCCTTAATATTTTTTTTTCTTTTTCTGATGGTCTTTCAGACTCAGTAGTCCCATGGATGCCATGCTTCACGTTCGTCTTATCACTGGATTAATCTAAGCTATAGAGTCAGACGATCAAAGAGAACATAACTCTTACCAATATATATTATGGGCATAATCACAATAAAATAATATGAGCAGATGACAGCGTGTCCATGACTGTAAAACATCGACAGCAGCACCTAGATAAGATAGGAAAGGTAAGAATGAAGGACTATCCATTAATTATAAGAATGCATAATGCTTTCGGCGAGAGACATTTATTCTGAGATAATATTCAGCATTATCTCGAAAAATTCAATTTATTTTTTAGCAGTTCAAACAGCTCTTTCTTTATTGATTTATCAAATGATTTTCCGTTGTCTATGCAACATAAGTATACAGATTTCTACATTTTTTATGGCTCGCATTTCTTGTTCAAGTATCTTCAACGAACCCAAGCCGTTCTTCCTTTATTCCTCATGTAATTCTTCTGCGAAGAATTTATGTACCTATAAGTGACACTTTATGTGTCACAATTGGGATCGCATTCAATTGCATTTGGCTTGGTAGACAGCTCCATGAATATGGCGCAACTATATTTTGTCAGTATTGCACCATCAATCAGTTATGTACCATGCGTGATAGGCGATCATGTAACCTTCGTTACAAGTTTCATTAAAAACGACTCACAAATTATTGCGGTATGTTTTGCTTGATTTTAATTTTTCATTTCTTCTTAGTTCTTTTTTCCTTCCTTTTCTTGGCGTAAATCATATAGAAATTGTCAGAATATTTTGCATGTTCATTATATAAATATAATATATATTATATGAAACATTCCTATAACTGTTGATACATACATAAAACTATCCCTGCAATCAGTCAAATGTAAAAATAAAATTCATCCTTGAATAGTGTGTGTCTGTGTTAGCTAAAAGAATAAACACATGATGTTTCATTTAAAAATTACACTGTAAAATTTCATACGCCATAATGAATGTGACCTCGTTAGGTTCAATGTCCTGATAAGAAGGTAAAGATATAAAAATATATATTTGTTCTCTGAAATGGTTTCTCTCATGAGACTAGGCATTATTAAATATGGCAATACACATTAGTAAAACTAATTTCATTTTTACTGTAGTATCTCTAGCTAAAATCTGTTTCATAATTTTATCAATGTTATCTTCATGAAATATTTTCTAATTACTCAATGTTAGGGAATAAATAAATGCACATTATCTTATCTGGTTTCCTGTGTGTTTTTAAATATTTTCTTTATCAACTACAGACTCACGAGCCACTCGTGTTATAGCTTTACCGAATAACATATTTACAGTGATGTAAATTGAGGACAAATTGTTGCATATTGTGAGGATATGCAAGATAGCTATCCGTTGATCATATACTTGGAGAGTTTCAGATGTTCGTGGTCCGGAAACCATCACCTCGGATATCTGTTCCACAGAATCATATTTCTTGAGAATATGCACGTCTTTCTTAAGAAAGGCATACGAAGGGAATGCTGATAATTTGACGCCGAGCATGCGGCATGTTAAACCCTAGCTGTAAATCTGTGAACAGCTTGAAGGAATGTCGCCAGTCGGGTTATTGTACATGGTGAAACCGTAATCGCTGCATAACAGTCGAAAATCTGGATCTTGGTGACTGGAAAGCTGTAGCCATATACATCAATAGTATTACTTTCTTCGTGTGACCTGGCTCTTGTACAATTAGAGCACAACCGGGAAGGTTAGGTACATTCTGGTGCGTTACAACGGACCGAAATTTTCCATCAGCAATCTTTAGCCATGTTTTGAAATTACGAGTCCCATTTGAGTTCTGGGTCGAGTTTTTATTTAGTAGTCTTTCGAGGGAAGTGGCCTCATTGTGATTACAATGGAATCTTCAACGAAAACATACTGGAATTTCTGCCTGAATATCTGTGATGTCAAGATATGATTATTTAAATCATTTACATACGGAAAATTGTTATAACAACGTTTCAGCCAATATTTCCTCCGGACTTTGTCAGATATTTCTTTATTAGGGTAACCTTTAGGTTATTTCGAACATAAAATTGTATTAATACTACGAGGCTACATTATGTTTGTTCCACTGATAAAGTCTAAGGATATCTCCCTCAGTTCTTATTTAGTATTACTCATTTATTACATGCTATTTTCATTGTGTCCAACTGCACACTGTCTGAACTATGGAGAGAATTCACAAGTAACCACATTCCCGAACCAACTCTGTAATCAATTACGGGTCAAATCTGAATGGAGAATTTGCAATCTTAAAAAAAATATCTTCCTGCTGAGGAGTGCAATTTCTGTACCCACTCTCCTTCATGATCATGTGTAGTCCCATCAGCGTAAATATCACTTTAGTCGGATGAAGTCGTAAATGAAGCAACGCTTTACACGAGAAACTGATTCCGCTTTGTCACAGATTTTACAAAAGTGTATATATATATATATATATATATATATATATATATATTTCTACCAATTTGGCCAAGTCATTGATACTGTTAGATGCATCCTTTTAGCGTCTTCATTAGAACGCTAACAAGGACGTCGAAATTGATAGGTAAATTATATTCTTACAATTAATTCACACTTTCTAGGTTTTTTATCCCATGAATTACTTAACTACATATTATAATAAGCACACGTGGACAAACTTTCCCATTATATTTTAAAATCATTTCAGCCATAAGAAGACAGTAAAGTCATTAACAAATAAGGGTTTACCTAATGTTGAATAGTAGGAAAAAATGAGAAACAATATTAAGGAGAGAGAACTTGAGATGAAGAAAAATTTCTGTGGTTAAGTTTTGATATTGCATTTAAAGTGTGTTTAAAGTATATATTTCTCTTGTATTTAAAGTCTATGATCCGCTTGTATTTAATGTATACGAGTCGCTTGTATTTAAAGTGTATGATTCTCTTGTATTTAAAGTGTATGATTCTCTTGTATTTAAAGTGTATGATTCTCTTGTATTCCAAGCATATGATTCACTTGTAGTTAAAGTATATAATTCTTTTGCCCCGAAAACAACAGAATGATTTTAAATCTATGTATCGAATGCAAGTAGTGTTCTTATCGAACATACAGTATTTACTGAATCGAACAAATGAATAATTTTGAATACATTACCCTTGTGTTGAACAGATTAATCAGACGTTCGTATATATTTCTACTTTACCAGCGTACGTGTCTTTCGCTATTCTGTTGGTCTCTTCTTTCTGACATTTTAGCAAATATTTGTGACATCGATATCAATATATATGTAATTCATTTATATTCATCATTTCCTTTGGAAATTTTGGGTGACAGAGTATAAAAGGAAATATCATTATGCGAGTTATCGTTTATCATTAACATTTCGTACATAAAAAAAAAAAAACCACTCTGCTGCATTTTGTATCATTGTTGAGTGGCTGTGGTAGCCATATTTTGGAAGAATAGGAAATGACAATTTACTTGAAAAAACACAAATATACTGACTGCGATTTTTCATGGGTGTTGGTCTTTTTGTTTATTTTGGATTCTCTGCAGGAGTGACAAAGCTGAACGACAACCGAAGCAATTTCTGCTATCAGACGTGTCCTTTCAGAACGTTGGCACTTAATGGCTGGTTCTTCACAAAACACCTGCACTCGGGAGCTCTTTATAAATATTTTCTTTTTATTATCTCTCGTCAACTTTGTCTGCGTAGGACGATATACTACATGCGACAGGTAAACCTTTGGACAGAAGGTTTTGAGGAGCGTAGAACCACCTCTTTATTGCTGTCATATCCGGTTCTACCATGACGTTGCGTTGTAGCTCATGCTAGGGACCCAGCTATAAGACAAATACTCCAAACTGGATTCATAGCATGAAAATATAAAAAGAAAAATCATTAGAAAACTTGCCAGTCATATATTTTTGGAAAAATTAAACAACAGCAAAAAAAAAAAAAAAAATAGGAATGCCCACAAGAAAAAAAAAATCCGGAATAATTGACCCATATGTAGTTGATAAGCCGTTAAACAAACAAACCAAACCTTGTCCCGGCATCGATTTACTCAACCTCTCTAAGTATCTCATGCGCTGATTTCTTCTGTTCCTCTTGCCTTCAAACTATCTTGCGAGTATCAGATTTCCCAAGAACTATTTTCTCAATATGTGCCCAAGGAATTCAAACTGTCTCTTTTTTGATATTAAATATTAGTGCCCTTTGTGTTTCCATTTTCACTAAATCTTCGTTGGGGCTTACATTTTTGGTCCATTGCATCATCATCATCATCATCATCATCATCATCATCATCATCATCATCATCATCATCATTATCATCATCATCATCATCACCCTTCTATAGAACCTCTGTTGCTTCATCTCTCTTTGTCTGTGAGAATGCCCATAGAGAAATTCTGAGGGTATATAATAATTCAGCATTCTTTTCTTTGCCTCTAGCGAAATGTTCCTCTTTCTCAAAACTTTGCTTAGCATTTTGAAGGGACGTTTTGCTTTCCTAATGCACCTACGGATTTCTGTATTGCACTTTACGTCCTCGGTTAAAAACATTTTCCAGATATTTACATTGTCGTACTGTAGTATCTCCAATTTGTAAATTAGCATGTTGGGTAGTATCTTTTCATGACAGCCATACATTCTGACTTCTTGCAACTGAAGTTTAGTCTTTCCTTCTTGCTACAGTTTTATAAAAATAAGCAAGACACATGATATGTTGTATGTGTTGACATATATATATGCGATTGGCTTGAAATAGTATTGAGCGCTAGTTACCATATAGCATAAGTGCTTGGTATCGGCATTTCATAGTGTCATGAAAACATACGCCCAAACACACCTACACAATTATACATTAATATATATATATATATATATATATATATATATATATATATATATGTGTGTGTGTGTGTGTGTGTGTGTCTGTGTGTGTGTGTGTGTTTTGCGTGTGTGAAGCACCCTTTTTAAAGACATATTACATTAAATACTGCAGACAAAGAAGATTTAATTAATTTTGTATTACCTTTCTCCAGCAATATTTTCGTTTGTCAATTGTGTAGGGTAATAGAGTACAAATATTTTACATAATTTTTATTGTCCAAAGCGCTTTCGGACTATTCTATAGCTATTTTCAAGGGTGTTGTGTCGACGGTGTTGTTATTTTTTCCTCGTGTTTTCTTTGTTTCATTGTTGTGTTGTTTTGTATAGGAGCGTTCATTCCGAGTCCTCACGTGTTGCGCGCGGCTGTAATTTACGTGAGCATCATTATATATATTTTTTAAACTATTAACACTCCATTACTGTTAAATGATGTGGAATTGATAGGCTGAGAAAAATGTTTTATATACAGGACCTTTATAATAGCGAGATGTTTCTGATAATGTGATTTACTTAGATTTCTAGAATTTTCGATCAGGAGTTTTCTTAAGGGATCTTATAGTTTGTGGGTTGATAGATACTACTTTTGAACTTTGGTCTGATAAGTTACACGAGAGGTTTTAACGCAAGGAGATGATAGTATCTCTTGCGTTAAAACCTCTAAAACCGATATAGGTAATTGTGACAAGAAACAGTCTTGTACTAGGCAATGCTAGTTTCTATTTGATAGGGTTATTTTGAATAGTAACATTGCGCTTTTCCATTTTCTGTAACATATTATATATTGTAGATGTTTTACGAGAGTTACGAAAGAAATATAGTGTTTAATGATTCTCCGTATAGCGAATTCGTCCGACTTATAATTATTGTGCATCTGGTTGCAGTGAAATATGTTGATGTTTTGTTGTCTGGTGTTCTTATTACTGATGTAATTTATTTTTCTATAAGCATACATTTATTTGTATATCAGTGATGTAGTTAGGAAAATGTTTGTTGACTAATGTTTGTTTTATGTGTTTTAGTTCGCTCAGAAATATTCTTTTGGTAGAGTAATTTTGGTATGCTCTATTTAAGAAAATTTTTATCATTGCTATTTTGTATGTTTCAGGATATAGGCTATCATAGTTTAGAAGTCAGAGTTCTTGTGATTTTTTATTCATCCGAGTAAGTGGAAAATATTTTGAATTTTATTCCTCTATCATCATCAAGTAGTTGACTTTTGATATTAACAATGAGTTCATACGTAAATTTTAGCGTTAAGATTTTTCAAAAGTTAATTTTTGATTTATAATTTCGTCCTTATTCTTAATAAAAGAACATTATTCAGGTTACCTTGTGTAGATATGTGTTTTCTCAGTTGTTTTAAAACGTTGTTTTCAATACAAGATATGTAAAAGTTAGAGATAGCAGAACATTCTGAAGACATTAGTTTATATGTAGTTATCATTATGATCATAAAATGGGGCTTTCGTTGTACTGTCGAATACTAGTTTCCCAAGGCGTTGCTGGTCGAATTTTAGGATGGGCGGGTGTCTGTAGATGCAGTCACTAATTATGTTGATTGTTTCTTCAACTGGAACGTTGGTAGAATATTTTTAAACGTCGATCGAAGCTAGTATTTTACTTATGGAAAAATTTGCATTTCATATTTTGGGGATTCATTTGCTGATACGATGTCCTAATTGTGGATGGGTAAGGATGAATTATGTGATTGAGGGTTTTGTTAGTTGGTATACTGGTGGAGGTATTTGGTATATGATAGCTCGGAGAGGAAAACATGACTATATATATATATATATATATATATATATATATATATATATATATATATATATATATATATATATGTATGTATGTATGTATATATATGTATCGAGTTTATGCAAACACTATTTTTCGTAACGGTGAAGAATTACATCCAAAGGCTCACTTCGACGGAGTGTAATGGTTAGCCAGATTGTCTCTAATAGACGAATTACACGGGAATAGTGAGTTCGATTTTCAGTTTGTGTCCCATACAATCAAGCTTGTGCTATATCTAAACTATGTTTAGAAAATCCCTAAAATTACGGCGGCAAGGTTTTAGGTTTTGTTTGTTTGTTTGATTTTTTTTTTAACAGTAAGGTCCACGATGACAGTGTTCAGGGACTAGAAGAGATAAAGAGTTACATTCAGTGGTAGTTCATATTGGTAGGAGGGGATGATGGGTGACTCTAGACATTATCAGATTAAGATTGGAGTGATCGAGGAAACATTATCTTGTGATTTTTCCATAGAGCAGCGGTTCGCGCGAAAAAGCAGCTTGAGTGGAACTTACTTCTCGCTGATGGAATACAGAGAGAATGTGGGTGGTTTGCTGCTATGTAATTGCTATGACGAGTCTTAGCCGTGAAGGTCAGATCTGGTGGAACCAGGAAATGCAGTACGTCCGAGCACTTTCAATGGTTGTCCGATAGAACAGTGAGAGATTCGTCCCAGCCCACCTGTGAGAGAGAGTTTGAAATATGGAAAATAATTCTTTTCCATCAATGATTCGTAGACGCTGTAGAACTCCATAAATTCTCCATGAAGACTGGAAAGTGACGTTTGTTAAATTCCCGACCAAATATCGCATCAGTATTCCATTTCCGGCCTGATCTGGTTCATATAAAGGTAGAGGAAAGACTGAGGAGTCAGGTACATACCTGAGCGGTACGTGTAGCCGATGATTGTACCTCCCTTTTTAGCGATGGATCGTATATAGGAGTTCCACTTGAGGTTGGGTGTGAGTTTGAGCCACAATAAGCTCTCAATCACGGGTCCTCCACGAGTGGACGTCAATTCATTGTGACTGGCGGTAATTCGTGATCTGATTGGCGGTGGTGAAATGTAACCAATTTGGATTTAGAGGCACTGAATGGAACCAGCTATTTTCCCCACCGCAAAGTGTTAGATCGGAGGCATGATGATGATGATGATGATGCGCCGGTATATCGTCGTATCTTAAGCATAGATATTTACAAATGATCGGAATATATTCTTATGTCGATCATTTATGCAAATGAGAAAGAGGGTTGATTTGAGAAGTGACTGCTGGCGGACACCTGCGTTGACCACCAGAGCCTCGGCGAACTGGTGGGTAAAGAACTACCTTTAGAGATATCCCTGTTAGGAAGGATATAAAAGCAGAGAAAACCTCTACAGTAATTATATATCTTGGGTAGCAAAACCTTGTGCCACATATTGTGGAAAGTTTACGAGATCTCTAATGCTATGTTCCTTGAGGTATGTGTGTCGTCAGGGGTCTCACTAATATTTTGTTTAACAATAGTACGTCAGCAGTTGAAAGCTGCTTGTCGGACAAGAGGGAGTTCCTGCCCAGGTGCTCGACTAGATTCTTTTTGCTTAAAGCTTCAAGAAGTTTACTGTTGATACTGAGGATACTAAGTGTCGATAACCTTTTTCTATGGGCACTTTATCTTGTTTTGATATCAGGAAATCACCTAAGTTTCTATAATTATTTTTGTATTGTATCTTTGATTGTATTCTTAACAGCGTCTACATTAAACATTTTCCAAATTGAAATATATATATATATATATATATATATATATATATATATATATATATATATATATATATATTCATGAATTATTCATACAAAAACAAATGCAAAGGTTAATGATTTAATTGGCGAGAAATCCATCGTCGCAAACAATACAAATAATATACAAAAACGCACAACTGTAAAATTTAAAATTTAAAATCAAACTCAGCGTTGCTACTGCACGCTCCGAAAACAATAACTCATTTCCAATAGCATTTTTCGGATACAACAATACATATATTTTCGCTGTCCTCTTATTACTGAGAGAAAAAACAAGAACAAAACCTATTCCATACCTGAAGATGTCTGCAGGAACAGACGAAAGCTTGTAGTAAAAATAAGAACTAATGCAGCAGAAATTTATAGAAACAAGGATCTTTTCATTCATAACAGGTTCGGCGGTTTTTGTATATTATTTGAATTGTTTGCGACGATGGATTTCTCGCCAATTAAATCATTAACCTTTGCATTTGTTTTTGTATGAATAATTCATGAATTTGTAAATTGATTGCACGTTTATATAAATATATATATATATATATATATATATATATATATATATATATATATATATATATATAATCATCTGTCAGGCATGATTGTCTCCTTTTCAATCAGACAATAAATAAAAAATGAAGTAAAATGATTTCTTGTGGTGGATTTTTTATTTTCCGTATCTGCTATATTACTGAAGCGATAACACAATTTTGGGCGAGTTTTGTTATAGTTGTAGTAGATTTGCAATAGTGTTTATTGTGTGGAAATTGTATTCTCTGATTATTTCTATCCTAGAAAGTGTGAAATAATTGTAAAAATATAATTTACATCTCAATTTCGACGCTCTTTCTAGCGTTTTAATGCAGACGCTAAAAGAATGCATCTAACGCTATCAATGATATGGCCAGATTGTTAGAAAATATATATATATATATATATATATATATATTTGGTTGGATTGATGTGAGTTCGTGACCTTGGGTTTTTGCGATTTGTCTGACGATCGCAAAAGCGTGAAACACAGGGTCACAAACTCACATCAACCAACCAAATATGTTATTTCTATTCTGATATTGAGTGCTTTCTAATAAAACCGCACATACAATATATATAATAATATATATATATATATATATATATATATATATATTAATTTATATTTTTATATACACACTTTTAAATATATATATATATATATATATATATATATATATATATATATATATATATATATATATATATATATATATATATATATATATATATATATAAACTGTTAAAGTAAAAGTCATAACATGATTTACTTATGAGAATGTACAATATAACAGAAAAAGGTGTGGGGGAAATCTGAATGGTCCTTTGACTAAAAAATTGATAATTATTGGAATGGGATTATGTTGGCTCTCCGAGAAAAAAAAAACCTGAAGAACAAATTCCCTCCGCCTCTTCGAAATCATGATTTTAATAGTCATGCACATTTCATTATTATGGAAAGAATAAAAATAGACATAAAAGATAAACTTAAGAAAATACTAGAATAACATTCAGACAAAGGGATAATGCGCCTCGAATCACGTTATCCGGACTAAACAAGACAAAGAGAATTAATATATAATACCATGAATCAACCGCCACCCAGCTTTCTCAACCACTCTAGACAGACGTGATTACTGAGGTGTTGAGGTCACCTAGAGACACACGCTCTCACGAGTACACATACAGATACCCCCACCTCAAAAAAATAACACAAACTAAAAGATAACATGCACATAACAGAAGTATAATCTTCCCAGGAAGCGATAAGGCGGTTAGAATAACTAAGGAGTTAAATCAGAGATTCATGAATCTCCCAGGCTCTCCTTAAAAGAATTTAAAAGAGGTACTCAGTCCCAATAAAAGGACTGACCAAAAATTAACGATAAAATACAAATGAAAACGATAGGAAAAGTTCGCTTCCTTCACAGACAGTCAATCACCACTGTAGTACACTGCTACTAAAAAGCAGAAATTTTTGTAGTTAAATTCTATTAAAAACCACGGATTTTTGTTTCCTGAGTATGGTCATGCTGTCCGAATATAGCGAGGAACCTAATTTAAAGAAGAAGATAAACAGGTTAATGTACAACTCAGTGTGTCTGAAATTTAAATTTTTTGACAGGTTTTATTGTCCAAGACACACACACATATATATATATATATATATATATATATATATATATATATATATATATATATATATATATATATATATATATATATATATATATATATATATATATATATATATATATATATATATACATATATATATATATATATATATATATATATATATATATATATATATATATATATATATATATATATATATATATATATATATATATATATATATATATTATATATATATATATATATATATATATATATATATATATATATATATATATATATATATATATATATATATAAAGGTTAATTTCAAAATAGACTAGAAGTCAGTAGTATAAAAAAAATCCTCAATACACGTAAGAAAAAATAAAATAATAGTGCAAATAACATGTAGAGTTTTCAGCTTTAAAAATCAGGAGGTCAATTGAATCTACTAACTTGGTATCAAAATGCGTTGTCCTCGGGCGATACATTTATCAAATGACCTTTTAACGTTTTAGTTCTTTACAAAACGCTATAATATTTAAAAAAAATATATTTTAAAAAATTAAAAGAAAAAACACATTCTGTGTAATAGTGTAGCGGAAAAAGAAGAAGAACAAGAAGAAGGAGAAGTACTAGGATGATGATCATGATGATCATGATGATGATCATGATGATGATGATGTATTGTTGGAGGTCAAATGAAATGTTTACATATTTTTAATCCCGCCTCATACGTACATAAGAGGTATATTCTAACATGTTAGCACTTTTTCAAGACTTCGAAATTGTTGTTCAAACTGTTCCTTGGATCAGGAAATGGTAATATTGCTAATTTTACCTGTTGGTAGAGGTTGCAACACTTGTTGTGGTTGTTATAAGTCTTCGTCTTTTTTTAAAAAAATATTTCCAGATTGCAATCGGATCCCTCTTGTTTTATTTTTTCTTTTAAATTTCACACATGATCATCTAGTTTTGTAGAGTACCTAATATATACACGCTTAAATGACGACCTATAAATGTACCATTTACATTTTCAATCAACTTCAGTGCATACAGAAGGTTTTTTTTTTGGCAAATTATAATGTCATGAGTCGGTTAACTTAATTTTTTAAAAAAATAAATATATTTTATTAGTTGATTAGTTTTCTTTTTTAGAATAAAGCGATAAGTGGTCATTTGATAAAAATCTGAAAATGCCATGAAGTTGAAATCAATGTCAAATGATTCAACTGGCCTGATATGCTTTTAAAATATATATATATATATATATATATATATATATATATATATATATATATATATATATATATATAATTATTTTAAATATAAAGTTTGGTTTAATGCTTCGACCTTAATTCGGGAGCCAATATATCTTAAAAAATATATAGAAAATAGGAAAAAGAACTCGTTAGGTAAACAATCCAAAAGTTCTTTAGTATTTTTTTGTTATTATTTTTAAAATGTAAAGCTTCAATAAAATAGAGCATAAATATAATTATATTTATGCTCTACATTATATATATATATATATATATATATATATATATATATATATATATATATATATATATATATATATCAAATTTAATATCATAATTTGTCGTCTCATCAGTTGTTTCCTTTTGAAAAATGCAATACTGTTTCATGGATTTGATTCTCTAATCCACCAGTTGTTTTCATTGTTTTTTTCTGAATTTGAGATTTTTAATACCTAATAGAGAAACTCAAACCTCTTTCTGACATCAGAGTTAGGAACCTCAAGGCCAGACTTCATGATCTTCCCATTGCTATGCCAAAACTCTTATTTCATACTCCGTTATTCTGTTATTAAATCTTTGCGTCAGCATGAATCGTTAGTAATCACCAGACACTCTTGAATGATACATCAAAATTGATCAAATTGATTAGAGTGGATGGTTGTGATTTAAGTGTGACATTTGAAAAGAGATCCAATGAAAGTTAGTCAAATGAGTAAAAAGTGGTGACGTACCTTTTCATATGTCTTGCGAAATTAGCCCTTTGGGTTCTATTCTTTCATGTTTATATGGTTTGCATAAAACCCATAAGACCTATTCTTTCTATCATCAGGCCAGCTTAAATCAAGGATTACCACACTATTGCAATATAATACTGAAACATTATAATATATATTGCATGCAGGATTCATTGTCTATTGCAAAATATATTCAAAGTTCTAATTTGAATAATAAATTTGTGTTCATTTGACATTCACAAAATTTTTACCTTTTTTTTATTGAAATCTGAAGTAATTGTCTGTATCGTAGCCAGATATCTCCAGCTGCCATTTCGTAAATGTATTTTTTGAGTTAATATGATTTGCTGTTACGTCTGTAGAATTAAGCTTCAGTGACACAATGTATAGGAAAATTGATGGGGTTTCTAGAGGTTCATTCCTGATACAAACTTTGGCAAAAAAATGTCACGGATTCCATGAAAGCCATCTATTTTCTGGAACTACCAAACCGTATGTGTATCATCGTTATGTTGATCACACACACACACACACACACACAGAGAGAGAGAGAGAGATAGAGAGAGATAAATATATAAAAATATATTCATAAAAGTCAAGTTACTGCAATGAGCGTTTAATTTGATTTTTCGTCTGTTCATATAAATGTTTTCTGGTACAAATTGTCCAACCTTTCTGTTTAAATAGCTAAAAAAATATCAGTCGGATATGTAGGATATTCGAACAATCAGTACTCACTACACCCAGAAATTAAAACAATTATACGAACACAAGAAACGTTAGATAAAAAAAAAAACATAATTTTAAGAGATAACAAATCAGACTCGATAGAGCGGCGCTCGATCACATAATCCGTGGTGGGACGCATTCGAGTTTCTCTTTTACCCATGGGACTGCGCCCCTTCGAGCAACGACTACCATCCGCAAGCCGCCCCATCCAGAGCATTAGAAGCCGGTTCAAGCAAGGATATCCAACTGCTAGAAATTGGGAGGATTTGAAATAATTATAATTAAGTAATTCATTAAGTCTGAATCGTTACATCTTCGTCACCAAGAGCCTTGGGATCAATTGGTATGAGATTTGCCTGATAAAGTACACTGCCCGTGTTTCTATTCACGGTAGTGGATGCGCACTGCTCTTGAGTCCTAAATATAGGACGAAACGGCAGTCCAGAGCTTTGTGCATTCTGTTGAGTTTTCTTCCAGACGATGAATTAATTATGTATATATAAATATTTTTTCTTTCTTTGTGTTGTCAGGCAGGAATTGAACCAGTATCCTACATGGAACCTTCATATAGCACATCTTTTCTATGAAATCTTTCGGACATTCTGAAATGTAGTTAATACTGTTATTATAAGCAGACCATTTCTTTAAACATGTGTATCAATAAAATAACGTATAAATAGAAAATATACTAAAACAATCGTCGGCCTGAGTCTACTTCATAATATATGTTGTCATTTGTTGACGTTAATTTACGCCTAGACCAGATATGAGCGTTCGGGAGAAAGCATGTGAAATATGTTGTTTAAAAACAGGAATTTGTCTTTGCTAATCAGACGTTTCCTCTGTAGCTAGATGGTATAACATCTCAGGCTATATTCTGGTTCCATGTAGGATATATTCTATGAAATTTCTCGGACATTCTGGCCGTTAAACGTGGATAATAATCTTTATAATGAACAGTGCATTTACTTACATATTTGAATGTTGTGGCACCATGCATCCAGGCAGAGAAAGAAAGGCAAAAAGGGAAAAGGAAAGAAAAGAAGAAAGAAAGGGAAAAAGTAATGCGAGATGGATCATAGGTGATAAGCGAAAACACACACACGGCTTAAGAGGCAATAAAAAAAAGGGTTATTTTGGATAAGTGGCAAATGGCGAAAAGAGTGTCATTACAATGACAATGAGATTGTGGAGTGGGTAGCAGAAGTGAAATCTAAACTATTGGTAAAAGAAAGGCGAGATCGAATTATCAAAACACAGGGCACACACCAAGGGAAAAAAGAGACGAAAATGTTATTTTGATAAGTGACGACAAGAAACAGGTCATTACAAAAAAGGGAAATTTGGACAGATATGAAAATTAAAAGAAAGAAATCAATCATTAACCAATTTTTGATAACGGCTTGGCCTGCGCGAATGGAATTGTGTTATCAAGAAATGTTCGCCAAAGAAAAGTCCACTTGAAAACGTTTATTTTGATAATTGACAAAACACAGGTGTAACTAAAGGGCCTTTGGACAGATATGAAAAATTAAAATCCCACACAAGCAGTGTCCGCTGACCGATTTTTTTTCGCTAAAAAACAAACTTTTGCCCTGCGATAATAAAATTTTGTTATCAGAAACATGAACCGAAGGAAAATGAATGGAATAAGAAATGTTTTTTTTTCTTCCTTGGAGACGACAGACCGACTGAAAACTTTGGAGAAAATTCTTTTCTGAGGCCATGTTAAGAAGACCACCCATCTTGATGAATTAGCGATAAAATACTTGAAAAACGCCACGTGTTGAACAAAGAGTTGTCATATTATCCGTTTGTGGCTAGAGAAATGATAACGGCGATTGAAAGGAAGAAAAGGAAAAGAGAAGGAAAATTTTTTTTTAGTTAAGCAAGATATTTTTTTCCCCGAAACAAAGCCGCGGATTGTTCACGCCCGACTAAGACATCATTGGTCAAGTGGTGATCACGTGACGCACGAAGGAGGAGGAAAGATACCCGACCGGGACCTCATTGGCCGAGAGTGATCACGTGACGCACGAAGAAGGCTGTCGACGCCCCATCCAGAGTATAAGTATGAGAAGCTGCTACGAAGAAGTGGGGAGGGCAGTTCACGCCCTCAGAAGTATGGTGAGAAAGTGGGAGTGAAAAAAGGTTACCAAAAATGGAAAAGAGTGGAAAATCCCTAACCAGAAATAAAAGAGGTGGATATGTATTTAGAATTATCGAGGACCAAACCCCCGACGCCAAACAGACCCGCCCCGGTTTTGGTCGGCGTCAATAAAACGGCAGAAGCCCCAACAGGCAGAAATCAGAGTTCCGGAACCCAGAGATGAGTATCAGAGTTCGGGCTCGGCAGAGTTGTCCAGTTCGGCCCTGGCGGCAGAGAGAGTCAGTTCTCCAGTTTCCAGAGTTGAAGCCGCCTCAGATAGCTGACCAAGATTCACGCAAAAAAATTTCGGACTCCTCTTCAACCAAGAACAATTATTTTGAAGAGCGACTTAGAACCAGACCACCGAAATTTTTTTTTTTCGACTTTCGTCCAAAGACACACCGAAACACAAATTTCTTAGAGAGCAAACAACTTGAAGCGTTAAAACTTGCCTAACGGAAAACGACGTGTCACAATCCACAGAACGGGTCGGGAGATAGATGCAGTCCTATGTATCGAACAACTAGACATAAAGTTTGTTACCCTTTTCTTTGATACTTTGAACTTTTGAGTTTTCATTTTATTTCTTTTTATGCATATTTGTGTGTTATCACCCCCGTTGAACTCAATTTGCATTACGGCCCCAACCACTGTTTGATCTCGTCTGCCTAAGATCAATTCACAACGTGGGTAGGCAGACTGGAGATCAATGCAGTTACCTTGGTAACCAGGCGTTGGAAGCGAGTTGGGAACGACGAGGCTGATATCAAATCTAACCAGATTCCCACCCGAATCACCAAAAGGTTAGAACGTCACATTTGGGTGCCGCGACCGATACCAAGCCAGTTGGTCGTCACAGGACGAGACAACACGACTGACGCGACAGGCGGACGTCATGTTTGGAGCAGCGACACCCGGACGGAGCAGCGAGGAGCGAACAGCTGGCGGCGCGGCGAGGACGTCACAATTGGTGCTGTTTGGGGACGTCACAACTGGCGCCGTGGTAGATCAGGATAGAACGTCACAGTCGGCGCTGCGACCAGGGGACGACGTGGTTTTATAAAACAAAGTTGGAAAAATATCTTCGTCATCATTCTTATAAAATTGATTTTTTTGAACCACCCACAAAAATATTCAAAACACATATATAAATATATATATATATATATATATATATATATATAATAAAAAAATATATATATATATCATATTATATATAACAAATTAAACACAAAATAACTGCATAATAAAGAATGAATATATATATATACGTTATATATATAAAAAACAAAGGATAGATAGATATAATGCAACGTATAAATATACAATAATATGTCTGTATGTTTTTTTTTCATTTTTATAGCAAATTTTTTATCATGTCTGATTGAATATTTATACAAATCATTATTATTTATTTTTATAAGTAAATGATAATATACAAAAATATTCTAATATTAATATTTTTAAAAAAATGATATATTTTCTTTATAATCATATATATATATATATATATATATATTTACATATTGATAAATATTGTAATTTAAAATTTCTTAGACATATATAATGGAATCGGAAATGCTAAGATATTTTTAAAATTATATTATATATATATTTTATATACAGATATATATTTGTTGAATATATATTCGATATACATTTATTAAAATAATATGAATATATATTTGTCTTACAATGTTTTTTTCTAAATATAAATAATATGAAAATATATGTTTTTTATTTGTAAAAGAATGGTGTTTGACACAGAATGGGAAAAAAAATATGAATCAATAAATCAAAAATGCATCTATAAATTCTCGGAATAAATATAAAATTATATAAATAATATTTTTTATTACACATTTGTTATGAATGCTGTACAATAATTAGGTGAAAAAGTGACCATTTCGGTTGATGATCCAGAAAAAATATTACCGGATATGGAAAGCAAAAAATCATGTATTAAAAATGATACGGAGGTGCGTTTTTTACAAGTGTAAATATATATATTATATATATATATATTCATTATATGGATTCGCATCGTAAAATTATTTCCAATGAATGACAAACGTTGATTTAAATAAAACAAATAAAATGTCAATAACAAAATATATATCATGGAACTTAAAAAAAATAGTTAAGTACTTAATTTATTTATATATATATATATATATATATATATATATATATATATATATATATATATATATATATATATATATATATAGTATATGATGTATAAATTATTATGAACTAAATATGTGTTAATTAATGTTTGTTTACTTTGTAAAAGTTAAAAAAAAAGAACTGAGTGTGCATTCTTTTTATATGTAGCGCGAGATCAATCTTTCTCAGGCATTTATAATGTGAAACTTTATATATAAATATATTTATAATATATATATATATATATATATATATATATGGAATATATATTTATACATATATATATATATATATATATATATATATATATATATATATATATATATATATATAGAATATATATTATATATTGATTTTGATATTTCTTTTTCATCACAGGGAAAAAGAAAAAATGAATGAAAAAATTCTCAAAAATACGAAAATTTAAATTCTTTAAATACGATCATTTATTATCTTAACTAAATTAGTCAAATAATAAAAATGCAACACAAAAATATCAAAAAACCAGTCTTCCAAAGAACCAAAAATGAAACTCTAGTGAGAATGAAGAAATGGACTATATATTCTGGAAAATTGTGAGAATTTGTTTTTTCAGTCGAATGTCCCAATGCCCCATCATGAATATATTAGCGATTTTATTTCTTATCAAAATTATATGTATATATATATATATATTAATATATATATAAAGAATATTTATATATATTATAATTTTATTATAATTATTTTTTTTTTTGTTATAAATTCAACAACAAAAATGCTGATTTTAAATGCGAAATTCTTTTCAAGTCTAAATATATTGTTCTACTGTATTGAGCATTCTTTTAACAATAGTATTTTCTATAATTGAAAACTAACCAATTTAAACAGTGTGTGTTTATTGTGTGTCCTGTATTGTGTGTTTCTGTCTGTCTGTAAGTGGGTTTTCAAAACTCTGTGTGTGTCTTTATTAAACTAAATGTGTCTGTGTCTGTCTATTTTACGATTTTTTAGAAGTTTTTGGAAATGATGCTAGTAATATCAATAAAATTGATATTTTTTTTCTAGAATAAACATTTTTGGTAAATTGAGAAAAAGATAGATTATCAGGGGATATTTTAAAGAAATAAAGAATTTCAACAAAATTAAATTAAAATGCCTTGACGAAGTCACATAAAACGTCATTTCCTAATAATATATCAAAATATATATATATATAGAAAATGCGGAAATATATGAATTTATATAAAAATATATATATATTATAATATATTAATCCGTTAAATATTTCCGTTAATGTTCATTACATTTTTCCGATCTAAGTTTTGACAAAGAAAATATTGAAAAAACGATAAAATGAATTTGATGTCGGTGACGCTATAAAATCAAAAATGAATTGTGATATTTGAAAATAATGTTGCTGTTGTCCCTGAATTTTTTATGATCAAATGTTCTTGACAATTTTGATTCAGGTTCTTTATAAGTTAAAAAAAAAAAATTTGTGGTTTTCTTTTATATCGAACAAAAACAGAAATTAATGCTGTTGGTTTGAATAAAAAAAAAAAAAAAACATACCAAAATTAAAAATAACTTTTTTTTATTATATGTCTTGGTTTATCATTATTTGTTTTTTCTTTTCCAGTTCATAAACCAATTAATATATTTGGAAAAAAAATTGCAAATTAATAATACAAATAAAATATGCATAAAAAACTTCTATTGTTTTCACAATAGTCTTAAATGCAATAAGTTTAAATAATTTATGAATATTTTATTTTTGTTTGGCCATGTTTTAAATACTAAAATATTTGAATTTATTCTTTGCATAAAAATAATTAATTAACAAAAAATTATTTATAAAAAAATTCTAGTTTCAAATTTTGTTTCAATAGGTTCCATTAAACATTACTATTTTGTTTAAAACAAAATAAAAAGATTTATTCTTTTAGTTAACGGTATCTTTAAAATGTATATTACAATGGAATGTTATAGTTGACCGATTGTTTTTGTAAGAACATTTTATGAACATTATTAATTTTATTATCGTAAAAATTGGATATTATATTTTTAGGTTGTTGGGATAGCTATAAGATTTATTCAATTAATTAATGTTAAAAAAAAAATGTCAAAAATTTATTTTTTTTTTATTATTTATTTATACAAAACGGATTAGAATTTGTAATACCAAAATTTTTTATATTTTTTTTAAAAAAATTGAAAAATATGTATTTATTTAAAGAAAGATTATGAATGAAAATTTTCAGGAGAAAATATAAATATTAATCAGGATTTTATAAAAATCAATGGCGAATTTTGGTAACTCCAAAAATATCGTTGATTAATAATTAAAAATTACAAGTTAACGATTTTCCAAATTAAATATTTCTTGAACATTATGAAAAAATGAAAGACGTTCTTGTTTAATTTGAAATACTGATGTTCTAAATATCTTGTTTTAATAATTGAAGTTAAGCTGCAATAAAAAAAATGGATATTACAACTTTGTTCAACATGTTAAAATTTATTATATCACATCCATTGTTAAACAAGTTAATTTTGGAAACTTTCGATAATTTTTCAAATTTTACACTAATAGTTCGAAGTTTTTAAAAAAGAAAGGGTTTGTGGGTACCTTGGAAAAGTATATATTCTAGTGTCTGTAAAGATATAAGTAAAAAATTTCAAGGTTCTATTTAAATGGATGAACAAGATTTAAAAAAAAAAAATTTTGATTTTAAAAATATTGAATTTTAAAAGTATTAAAGGGTGATTGAGAACCTTACATATAAAAAGGACAAACCTAGGGTATATGCAAAAATCCAAATGTTTTTTAAAAACTAAAAGTTTAGAAAAAAAAGTTCAAAATTAAAAAACACATACTGAATGTATATAAAACCTTACTGCCAAAAATTGATTAAGAGAATTATGACATAAAAAACAAGTTTTAAATCAGTTCGGTAATGAAAATATTTTCCTCAATAAATGAAAGGAAACATATTAACAAAACCATTTGAAGCGTGATGGCAAGTAAATTTATCGATCCATGTCGTATTATGGGTACGTGAAAATCTCCGTACATCCGAAAAGAAGACTATCTGAAATCGAATATATATAGTTATTCATTGCTTAAATTTTAAGAAAAATATTTCAGAATCCAATGACTCATTAAAATGGTATAATCAGATGCCAGTTCGGATTAAATTTTAAATACTTGGTTGGATTAATCATTAAAAAATATGTAATTATATTTTATATGTTAATAATTTTTATTGAATATTGCTTTTAATAACTGCATCTTGTTATAAATAAATTTCAATATTCACAATTTCTTGGTTTTTTGTTGTTGTTTTTTAATAATTGTTGAGGGACATTTTTATACAAATGGACTCACCCAGTATATACATATACTACTGTATATGTGAAGACCCGAGAGATCAACTAGACGGAGAGTCGAGTCGAGTCGAGTGACAGAGTAAAAAGGTTGTCAGGTAATCGGAAGGTGAGGGTCCTTTAACAGCGTTGTAGGAGTCACAGTGAGCGAGCACGTAGACTTTCAGTAAGAAGTCATACAGCGATACTTCAATACCAAAGACTGTATATATATTTTGCTACTAACCCGTATTCCTGGAACTACTAACCTGCATTTACCAGTTTGTATTATTACGTTAATACATTATTTTCATATATTCATTCCTGGCGTTACCGGATTTCAACAATTCAATTCGCACGCAAATGTGAAATGTATAACTCTCTACGTTTCCTCGATATTATTTTAATATTAATATTTGATTTTATTGTTTACCGAAAACGCACAAACAAAAGAGATCTTATTAATTTCTATTACCACCACAACCGGATAATAATATCAGGAAAAATTATAGGATTTTATATTAGATAAATTAAGATATGCAGCCCTGAATACATTAGGAAAAATAGCGGATTATATTAACGTTCAAACCTCTACACTACTCATACAATTTCATAAAGAACGGAGCTCGCAAAACCCATAGAACAAAACAAAAAAAAATTCCAACATGAGTTATACAGAATTCAAACTTCAACCATAAAACACTTCAATTAAACTCGCAAATGAATTAGACATCCCTGAAATGAGGATCGTTACCACCACCTACAAGATTATCATGGATACAATTAGGATGAAAAATAAAACAAACAATTAAAATGATGGAGATTATCAAATAGAATGTCTACAGTACAGTAACATGTATATTGGGGACACATCACGCGATATGAAAACTCGCATCCAAGAACATAAATGAGAATTGCGTTTAGACAGAACTACAAACTCTCTCTTCTTACAACGCAACGACGTGGGACATAACTTTAATTTCACCAATGCCACCTTTATTAAAAAAAACAACATAGCTCTTTAAAGAGAAAATATAATAAGAACGTATGCATAGCAATGCTACCAACTATTTACACACGTTTAAAAATCTAAATTACTTGTGACGTTACCCCCGGCCTCTCTCTGACCTCGCGCCCGTCGGCGTGCTATCCTGTGACGACCAACTGACTTGGTATTGGTCGTGGCGCCAAATGTGACGTTCTAAACCTTGGCTGATTCGGATGGGAATCTGGTTAGATTCGGTATCAGCTTTGTCGTTCCCAGATCGCCTCCAACGTCTGGTTAGCGAAGTAACTGCTTTGACTTGTAGTCTAACCTACCCACGTTGTGATTTGATCTTAGGTAGAAGAAATCAATCAGTCGCCGGGCCGCAATGCAAGCTGAGTCCGAGCAAATGTGATATCGCACAAGTATATGTAAATGAAAATAAAGTAACAGCTCGAAAAGTTCAAATGTGTTAAAAAAAGAATAACAAATATTTTTATATCTGGTTTCTAAATACAGGATTGCGTCTTTCTCCCAACCCGCTAATATGGATACGTGACACTTTGCGTTTGTTAGGCGAGTCTTAACATCTTAAATTGTTTTTCAAGAAACTGGTTTTTGGTGTCTTCAGTCGATATTCGTAAAACTTGTTTTGGTGGTGTGAGTCTAAGTCGTTCTTCAAAAATAAATTGTTGTTGGTTAGAAATTGAAGTCGGGATGCGTGGATATTCAGTCAGCTTCCTGCGAGGCTGGTCTCAGTGCTCACAGCTCACTCTGTCTGCGTCAGCCTCTCTCTCCAACTGCAACTGCTTCTCTGACTGACTGCAGTCGACTCGCTGCGACTCTGCTTATATTGACGCTGACCAAAACCGGGGTGGGCTTGTCGGGGTTTGAGATCCTCGATAATTCTAAATCCACAATAAGGATATTCTTTGTTTTCGGACAGGAAAATTTATCACTTTCCATTTTTGGAAGCCCATTACTTTTTGCTTTAGAGGGGTTCTTAAGAGTATCGTCCTCCCAAATTCTTCCTTTCTCATATTGGTATCTCACACCAATCCCCTCAGAGGGCGTCAACAGTTTTCCCCTCTCTCTCGCAGTGGCATCTCACACCAATACCCTCAGATGCGTCAACAGGCCTCCCTTCTCTCTCACATATGTTTACCATTATCGTTCAAAGGAAAATAAATTATCTTCCTTTATTTTTATTTTCTTTCTCAAAGGAAAAGCAGATATATTTTCCTTTTTTTCGACTCGTAGTGTGGTCCCTAATCTCTATCTTAACCGAAGGTCGTCTGGAATTTGTCAACGAGATTTTCGTCAAATAATCATCGGGGTAGATCAAGTGAATCTCTTTGTCTCCTCAATGCCTACGTACTTCCGTCGCTACAATCTGTCCAGGCAACAAACTCTTATCATGGCCACCTCTGAACATAAAACAGGTGTTTTTCCCAAAACCAAATAATATCTCCGAAGGATAGTTAATGGTTTAATCTTTTCCTTTCTCCTTGAGTGGCCCAGCTGATGTTTTTCTCGGTCAGTACGTGACCTGATTACAATTATCTCCCAGTTTCTGTTTCGTAGGCCACTTGAGCAATTTGAAATTTTCATTATTGCCATGGGCAGATGGCTATCTTTTATTCGCCGCCTCGTAGCATAAATTAATTCGACAGATCCGAGATCCCACGAAAATACTTTTTCTTTTCGCAAATGAAAATAAAATCTTTACCACTTTTTTTTGTTAAAAAAAAAAAACATAGCTCAGTATGTCTTTTCGTGATAGCTTCTTATCGCCTTAATTATTTCAGCTTCTTCTCGCCTTAATTATTTCTCGCTTTCAATTTTCACGCGACCGCTAAATAGTGTCACATACTTCACTATTTTTCTACAGATCCCTTATTCATGAGTCTAAATTATGTGTATCTAATTCTTCAAACATCAATGAAAATATATACATAATACGCATGAGATATACCTTAATGAAAAATCAAACCAAAACAAAATTTTTAAAAACATCCTGCTGTGTGTCCCGAACTTTTACACACTTTACTGTCCAGAATGATTCTAACACATATTTGAATATTATGTTTTATTCTTTACACGTGACATGGATCTAACCAATAAAAACTAAGCAAAAACAATTTACTATTCAGCTGTTTCATTGATTTTTTATCATTTCTGTCTTTATTTCTGAGGAAGATTTGATAAATTGAAACATTGAGATTTATTTCCTACTTGTTCTTTATATTATCATATAGATATACATACATAAATACACACACACACATATATATATATATATATATATATATATATATATATATATATATATATATATAGGGGTTGGTTGTGTTAGATGAGTAGGTTGTAAATATTAATATATACATCTATATGTAAATATTTAAATAAACATGAATTATGATAAGCCGTAAAAAAAGTCAATCACAGCGTTTTGAGAATTTTATGATATTTAAGAATTTTATTCTGATATTGTTTAGTTATTAGACATTCAGCACTAAAAGCAATAAACTCTTCTCTCTCCGAATCCAGGCAAATTGTGGAAATCCATCAATATTATAAAAATAATAAATGATATCTACAACATCGGCGATATAGCGTAAGACATAGGGAGGTATATTTTCACAGCACTGCGTAAGAAGCCAGGAGTAAACGAATGTGAAATCCAATTAACAATCAACCTAATGAGCGATGCAATAAAACTTATTATCCGATTTTTTATGAATAGTGCTCTCAGTAGAAACAGGCCGGAGATGGACAAGAAAAGTACGGGATTGCCGAAGATTCTGGGGATAAGAAACGCGGCATTTTTGCTCAGAATATTCCATTAAACTTACTTTTTTATCCATTCAATCATGTTTGACTCTCAGTGTTTGTTTTTTGCAGCTTTCCTGGAAACAAAAAGATTTGGCATATTTGCGTTTAAGTATAAGATTTAGCATCAAAGATTCACAGGTATATCTAAAGTCCAATAGTCGTCAGCATCCTTTATATTCCGAATTGACATAGAGATCGTTGCAATTCCTTGGAAGATCGTTTTATAATCATTTTACATATGCTTTCTGATGATACATGCGTTTCTATATTACTACTTTTCGTATTTGTTTCATTGAAAATAGTTTTTTTATATTATCATTAATATTATTATTATTGTTATTATTATTATTAGCATTATAATTAATATTATTATCTTTAATTTCTGGTATAAACTCTTTTATTTTCAGATCCCAACCAGGTACCTAAATTAAAAATGGCATCATAACATTTTCCACTGAGCATTTTTGAGGAGAAAAACAACAAAATATATCTCCTAAGTTCGCACATATTTTATTTAGATAAAACGTTTTGTAAGGTGTTGGCTGTATTCGAGAGTACATTTTTGCATTTCTTTAAGGCATAGTCCACCAGAAATTCCCTTCAATGAGTTTCTTAGAATCTTTTCCGATTAGTTTGAGGGCTCCAACTACAACTGGAATTATTGATGTCCTCATTTTCCATGATTTTGAGATTACTATTCAATGGTCCTTGTACGTTGATAGTTTTGTATGTCTTCAAAGAAACATTACTGTCTGAAGGGAATGCCATGTTGTCTGTGCGGACTCTGATCACGATATGTGGGCGATTAGCATGTATTTTACCGCCTGTGTGTATTGTAAATTCCAAGAAAATTCCAAGAAAATTCTTATATAACCTCTCTCTTTTCCGAGCAAAGTACCGATTTTCCAATGTAGATATTGGCCTACTCTGTCATTTCGGTGTTTATATTCAGTGGATGCCAATACCGTGCAATCTGATGCGAGATGTCAATTGTTTCCGGATATTCATCACAGAACCTGCATTTTGAGCTAACATACTATTCAGTATGTGTATTTTTAGTAATTTCTAGTAAGCAAGCATTGATCCTGTACATCAAGAATTAAAACCTTCAGTTTCAGCTGTACTATTTAGCCACTATTAACCCTACACTATTTAGCCACTGATGGATACGGAGTTTGTCTACATCAGCTTCTTTGGTACGGGCAGAATATTGACAGTTCAGGGACTTATTCTTCCATCGTTCTTGTATCTAGTTGATTGCATTTGACTTTGCTTTATTTTCAAGGTTTTAACAGCTGCAGTAGGTGTGTTATGTTTTGCTTGCACTTCTTCATCCTGTTGAAACTGCATTTTGGAATTGTTGCGTTAATTGCTGAATAAGTTTTCTTACTTTCCATGTTTGACACAAATCATCATCCAGTCTTCTGTAGTTTCTAGTTATCTTTGAATCCGATTGTTGTAGTTTTGTAAGAAAGTTCTAGGTGATCCTATCCTCTGCCACCGGATCTGGGCACAAAGAGACGATCTACATTAAGTTTTCTCGTTTGGCGTTCGATTCGCTTAATGTCAGCTGAGGTTCATGTAAGTATGATGAAACTGTATCTAACCACTGGGTCAACCAAGGTGTTTAGAGCTGATATTTTTTTTCTTTTTTTAAGTAATTACGGTATTCTTTCCCAGATGTCCAGGAATGTACTAGAAAATGCATATTCTTGCTTTCAATTGATACGGCCATCCATACTTTTATATCTAGTTTTATTACATATCAATGTAGGTATTTTATTATTGCATATGTTACCATTACATCTGTTATTACTGTATATTTTATTATATATATATATATATATATATATATATATATATATATATTCCAACAAACATTGACTGCAAAGTGTATAAATTATATTGATGAAACAACTGGTGACGGTTTAATATATGACGTTGTCTTGAATGTGTTAAGTCAAATTTAGAGGTCTGGTTCATTCAAATCTGCGAAATTCTATAAATTTTCATAGCGATAAAAATTATATTGGAGACAAGTTTTTTTGAAAAATGATTTTTATGCAACAA
This sequence comes from Acanthosepion pharaonis, assembly GCA_903632075.3. Lineage (NCBI taxonomy): Eukaryota > Metazoa > Mollusca > Cephalopoda > Sepiida > Sepiidae > Acanthosepion > Acanthosepion pharaonis. The sequence goes on from CAHIKZ030002395.1 coordinate 113,316, forward strand.
ATGTATTCAACAGCGAAACAAATTTTGACATTTTAATTTTTTTCGAAATTTTATATTTGCTTCTTCTAGTCATAAATTGATTTGAGTGTTGAATCTGCGGACACTGTTTTCTACCATTGCATCTTTAGCAAATAAGATCTCCCAAATGTGTAGGTTCCTATCTAGCCAATAGTTTGCGAAAATTGATTTAAAGAGTATTATATCTCCCAAATCCGATCCCCAAATATATACCATTCAAAGCCGTTGCACTTCCAAACTCTTTACACAATCTATCTATCTATCTAGCTTGCTTGCTAGCTGCTTGTGTGTGTCTGTGTGTGTGAATATGAATATGTAAGTATGGATATAAAAAATATAAGTGCATCTGTGAAATATGTAAAAAATTGAACACATGAAAGTGTATATGGAACAAGGTAATGTTGGATACGGCACGTATTTTCATTGATTTTAGCCTAATAATAAATAAAATAAAAATGTAACGAAAAAACTTAATATTATGCCTCTAATATATGTCTGTTCTCATGAGATGGGTGTAGTTGCATCAAAATATTCAAGTCAATATATATATATATATATATATATATATATATATATATATATATATATATATATATATAATGAGATTTTCTAGGATTTTTTAATATTCTATCTCTCACTTTCAATACAGTCCTACCCTGAAAATTATAGACCTTTTCTATTTTTTGAGGTGGGAAAATCGGAAAATCAGCAGAGAATGAAATACTTATTTTCTCCACTGAATATATATATATATATATAGGTGATCACTCGTATTCGAGTATACATGCTTTCTACGGCGGCTAGCCAATCCCTATTGTAGATGCTCGCTCAGGCATATTTGTGTTTTTTTGGCGCAAACAGAGGCCACCTGTGATTTATAATGCAACTATGCTGAGCAGGCTTTAGTTAGAAGAGAGAGTTTGTCATCTAGCGTGATCAACAATTTGAATAAGGCCAACACGCTCACACCTTCGGACACGATGACTTGTGTCTTCGTTCTCAATCTGCTATCGATACCCGTCCCCGCGAAGTGTTCCATCTACACAATTTCACTCACAAGGCGTGGATCAACGCGTGGTATGGTTTACAGACACTTTCTAAATGCCCAGAACGATAACATCACGAAGTCTACTTCATGACAAATAAACAGTCGTGGCACTCGAACCCTGGTCAAAGGGACACAAAGCAAACGTTCTAACCATTTTATATATATATATATATATATATATATATATATATATATATCAGTGTGTGTGTTTATTATGCAATATTACATTAGAACATGCATTATATATATATATATATATATATATATGTTTATTTTGTAATGTTACATTAGAACATGCGTATACCCAACCCTATATATATATATATATATATATATATATATATACGGCGAAAACGTGTTCTCATTTCAGTCATACCATTTTTCTACTACATTAATGAGTTGCTTATTAGCATACACCGTTGACTCTCATGATAAATTTCAAAAGCTTGTATGTAAGAAATTGTGTCCCTACCCTACACACGACAAGAGACTCGGAGCCCGCTCATATTTACTATTACAGATGTTTTGATGCCTTATTTTATATATATATATATATATATATATATATATATATATATATATATATATATATATATATTCCCAAAAGGTATGAATCCTGTACAAATTTTTACACATTCTACTTACAGCCCGTAAGTGAATATAGTGTATTCGACTATAATTCGAACTTGGATCTCCGATTCCTCAATCGGAGCTGCTATCCATTACTCCACCGATTCATTCTAATAAAATGCTCCTCTTTTAATAAATGCGTGTGAAATCTTTTTTCATTAAGTCTTAACTGTCTCTGGATTATTTTTACCTCATGGCTAGGCATTTATTCTTAAATCTGTCCAATACTCACGTTAATTTTGTCATCATTTTGAATAAATCAAGCGATGAACATGACATTAACAATTTATCTTGATATGTCACCCTTAGCTTCGAGCTTTCTCCAAAACTGTTTCTCACGCACAAAATATTTTTTTCATTGACGTCTTTCTGTCGCCATCATCTTCCACTTTGTTTCTTTATTTCCATAATATTTCAATCTATTTTCTCTTAAAGAATCAGGTACCGAAATTCTTTTATTTCCAATGACCCTCCCTGAAGCGTAGATTGTCGGCTCATTCTTATTCTCTTTGGATTCTATTTGTACGGGGGAATTCCAACTCAATAAAAATTCTACCCGGGAATTTTTACGTTGTGAAACAAACTCCCTAATGGAGGTCTCGCCATTCACAAAAATCTTAAACTCTTTTCTTCTATGAACATACACATCTCTTACTCGCTTCTTGCATACACTTACAACAGCCGCGTCAAAATTCAAATAAATTAAAACGATGTTCCATCAGTTTCCAAGTAGGCATCTATGCAGACGACACTACTGTTTACTCTTGTCTAAATTGCAACTCTGTTATCGCTGACAAAACTAACCTGGCCGGTAGTCTCGAAAAGGTCCACCAATCGGTAGTTGGCTGGGGCAGGAAATGGCTGGTTTAATTTTCATGCCTCGAAAACAAAACTGCTCTCTATTACCCACCACAGAGAACCCTCCCTGCCTCCCATTAGAATGTCTGATTCTCAAGTCCACGAAGGCACCTCTTTGCGATTGATTGGGCTCACTTTCCGCTGATGGAACAAATACATAGAACCCATATATTGGAAAGTTGGTTCTGTGTGGCGCTGGAAATTTTTATATGGTCCTTCGATGTTCGTCCTAAGGTCTTCGACAAAATCCATATATATATATATATATATATATATATATATATATATATATATATATATATATATATACAATGTGGTTGGGCCTGATCTGGCATCTCGTTTACAGTCGCTCTCTCACAAACTTGCCGTCGCCTCCTTGTGTCTTTTCTACAAATGCTTCCACGTTAATTGCTCCGATGAGCTACTTTTACTTGTTTCCAAACTGTATGAATTTAAACGTGATACTAGCTTGGCATCTCAGTCCGACTAAACAGTTAAATATAGCCGTCTCCTACTCCACTAGCTTCATATCTCGCACTTCCTGTCTGTGAAACTCCCTTCCTCTTGCTTCCTTCCCTGATAGCTATAATCTCCAACTATTCAAATGCAATGTCAATCGACATGTCCAGATGCTTTGAACTATTCCCAGTCCGTCTCTTTATGCTTTCCTCTCCCAAGCATTTTTACACTCTGTAACCTCTTACGCGCTAGTGACACTCGCGCATTGCTCGTGGTGAAAAGCCTAAAAAATGAAAAAAGGAGACCATTTTTCGTATGCGCGCAATCCCCAAATATGTAATCATTTATTGGGGCCCTAAAAATGCTTTTTTGAAAGTAATGCTACTAAGACACAAGTGGTTACTATGTGTGGAAGATTTGGGAACAGAAACATTATTAATAAGCGGGTCAGGAAAAGAGTAAACAGGAGGAGAGCATATAGTGATTGACATTGCATTTCAATTTTTGCAGATTAAAGATGACCGGAAAACATGGAGCCGGAAAGCGCTTCCACAAGGGAAAAGTCCTCGAAAAAATTGTTAACATAAAATTTACATGTATATCTAGCCAGCACAAGTATAAATTTATGAGATCTCGCTACCAGTCTGCTATTGTGCTTAAATTCAAACTATCTATCTACCATACCGAAGAACTTATCTAAACAATTGCGATAAAAGTATTTATAGAAAAGACACAAAGAGGAAAATATACGGCGGTGGGAAAGTGACTGAAGCCGAGCCGAGCCGAGCAGTCAGATCAGAACTGCTGATTCTTTGGATTTTATCATGGAGCTCAAATAGCAATGGCATCGGACCAACAATATTCTAAGAACGGACCAATGTTACTGAGTCTAGTATTGCGCAGAATTGCCTATCCGCTACAAATTAAATTAGTTAAGACGAAATTGTTTAAACTAATGACAGATCTATTTTATTCCCTGCAGAAATTCCATTGAAACCTAACGACGCTCTAGCGCAAAAGTGCAAATCTTTGCTGTGCTTAAAATTCATTTATCTTTTTTTACTAAATAATGAAATCGCTAAAAAATCTATCTATATTTATAATACAGTAAATATTAATGATTGTGAAATTGTGACATCTTAATACTATTTTAGTACAGGCGAAAACATTGCTACCTTACCTTTTTTGAAACTGACAGCAAAGATTGTATACTTTTCATCTTTCCCAAACACCGTACGGATGGTTTTCGCTATATCTCTCCAACCTCTAACTTATAATATGTAATATGTGTGTTAAATCCCCTTCCTTTACTTTCCTTTATTTTTCCCAGATACTTCAATTGCCTTTCTTTCTGATAGTAAATGTAAGTGTCTCTTTTGTTTCTCTCCTCCTTATATTTTCGTCACTAACACAATATACAAAATGTTTTTATTTTTTGCCAATTATTGTGGTAAAATGGACGGCACTCTCACACAATAAAAATGAAACTCAATAATGAATATACCATTTATTTATTTATTAATTTTGTCGAGATAATTTCAAAACACTCTTATCTTAAAACACTTTCTGAGGAATTACTTAACGTTTACTCATGAAATTAATTCACCGGATCATGAGATTTCGGGAAATTAATTTTGAACTTTCAATTAGTTTCCCAATTTCATTTACATTTTCGTCTATACTTTTCTACTATGCAATCAGGTAATTGCTAAACCGTTCGAGTATAATATTTATTTGTTATTATGTTTTGTTTATAAGTTTATAAATGTATTTGCTTCTAGACTTAATGAATGTAAAAATTGTTCAAATATTTGTTGCTTGCAAGCGCTTCGTTCATATTATTAGTCATTTTCATGGATTATTTTTGTTAGGATTCTATATTAAATATCGTTTATATGTTATATAGTAGATGATTTACAAGTCGCTGAAATTCGACTAAGTTACAAATACAGTAACTACACTATGGCCATGTTCATAATGCTGTTAAGAGTTGGTTTCATGTTTTCTTTAATAATAATGTTGTTCATAATTTTTAAAAGCTTTTTTTCAGTGTCGCATACAAATTACGTTCGTATTCTCGATGTCCATGTTACATTTTAAGACCGGTATTATTCTATGTCGGTCTAAATGCCAGCCGACTAAAATAGACCCATGAATAAATGTTGGACGAAACACAACAAAAATATCAGAGGCTACACCTCTCCGAACAAACCTAAAAACGGACATTATTAAAATTTTATAGCTCACATTGAAGATAAATTAATACAGGTTATAAAGTTTGACTATAGGAAGAATTTTGATAGTATTGGAATCCGTGAGAGAAAAGAGCCCAAGAAATCAGATTTTTAGTTTAAATAATATTCTTGAAAACTTTTAACTTTTTCTGATTTAATGTCATGTTATAAAAGCAAAATTAATAAAATTAATAAAAATAAATGACGTTAACGAAGTATATACATACATATGAAGTTTTATAATTTTGAATTTTTTAAATATAATGTTTCACAATTCAATTTGATTTGAATAAAATAAGTTTGTCTAGAGATTGTACATGATAAAACATAATAATTAAATTTCGGTTTATATATGCCTGGCGTGTTTTAGGTATATTATTAGCCTTTTATGCTTGTGCAGTTTGTCGTCGAAAATGAGTGGCGAGAGACAAAATCCTGTTCATAATCAACGCCAGGGATGGAGACAAAAAGGAAATATAAATAAACCCACTCATCAGCCTGACATATCACTACCTTCATATGACACATTTAATCTAAAACGTATGATTAAAGATGTGCTTGCAGAATAACTCTTATCGACACTCTAAATCGAATATGCCAGATTTCGGCTACGCCATTTGTGGTCATTTCACCGTTATGCAGACGGAAAAAAATGGAGCCTGTCCTTTTCTCTGTTGTCGGCGAAACAGTAGTATTGACAGGGTTTAGTAAGCGTGGTAGGGCAAGCAGTACTTTGAGAATTCAAAACCACATTGATAGCAACTCAAAACCACTTGGAATATTTTATTATAGTCATAACAATTCAGAATAACAGATATTAAAGAACAATATATATGTGGAGGGCCATCATCCATTACATACAAAAGCACATACATTTTTAAATGGAGTATTAAAAGTTCTGAAATGAGAGGAATTAGTAAATACTAAACCCGTCAAGTAGCTCTCTGTTTAGTTCAGTTATATCAAATTTAGTATAGTAAGTAAGGAAATGAAACATTGATTAAGTAGCTTCGTTCAACATTGCAAATTACTACAAGACCAAAACAAGTAACCAAAAGGAAACACAATCATGTGCTTAAATACCCTCGCCACATAAAGAATTGCTTATGGATAGAATGGTATACAAAAATACTAACTGAGAAATACCTAAACTGTCTGTTGTATTTAAACTTTCATCGACAGATGGTTAAAAATGGCTACAAACGGCTGAAACGTGTAGATATTAGTTAAGACCATCCATCTTCGAACGTTTGGGCTGACGTTCCCGAATCACATTAAAAAGAAAGTGTAACAGAAACCGCATCATTGGATTATATTCAACAGCAGAATTGCTTGAAGTGTATATCATGTAACACAAACAGAAAATAATGAAATAATCATATTGTTGACGTTCCACGCTACTTCAAACAAAAGGTTACGAAAGAAGCTTCCTTCACGGCTTGAAAGCGCGATAATAGATAGTGGGCTTGAGAAAAAAATATTAAATTATTTTCCTGAAAAATGACTTCAAAAGAAATGTTTTTTTTAAATTTCAACCCACAGTAGCACTCGCTGCTCTCTGGCTGAATTCCGAAAGTTTCTTTATAAGGAAATATTGCCATTACCATTACATACGTCGTTTTTTAAATTTTACTCTAGCAAGAAGAAAATAAAGAAAGATTTAAATTAACATTCAGCCAGATAAAGTCTTTTTCTCGATTGTATTTATACCTTATTAAATTGGGATGTAGTTTATTTTAACGATAATCTCATGGAATATATTCTGGATATGTAACGGATATTTCGGGAAAATAAAATTTAAAGCATTTAAAGAACAATTTAAAAAATAATAATATTTAAAATGATAACTAAATTGAATCGTGCTAATAGATTTTAGAAGTAAATCATTTAAATTTAATTGCGTACACCTAGTTTATAAAGTAAAACAAATTTATGGAGATTGGAAATTTTTTTTCTTTTTCATATAATTTGCTGTTTAATCATCTTGTGTATAAATTTAACATTTTCAACGCATAATTGAAAAGAGAAGAGAAAATTTTCCATAAAAAATTCTAATATTTAAAAGTCATTCTTAATCTGTATTTTAATCTTTGCCGCAAAATAATCGATTCGTTTATCGATTTATAAAGAAAAAATATCCTCTCCAGCAGCAATCCACGAATGTTAACCTTTGTTCGGAAGCACAAAGAAACAAAGAAACAAAAGCTAATGATAAACTATCAATAACTCAGAGAAATAAAAGCACGTTTGTATTCAATAAAAAAAAAACGAAGCACGGATATCTTATTTAATTTTTTATTTAAAAGATTTAACATAGAATATAACATTCCTCAGAAAACGATTTAAGTCTGACCTTGCGTCAAACAAAGAAATATTCTATTAATAATTCAAAGTTTTTCTTCCTCACTTAATAATTTGTTTGATTTGATTTTTTTTTGACAGTTTTTTTTCTACAGATTATTGCAATGCAGGAATCGACGTAGCAGTTTTTCTTTCATTAATTTTTTTAAAAAAGTGAACTATTACAGATTGTGTGAATAGCGTGCATTCGTGTTGATGGCAGCAAAAGAAAGACATTATAAAAATTCGAAGCCGTTCAGGCGGGAAAACACAGGAGACGCAGGCCACATGAAAGAAACCCTAAGGTGAGATGAATCTGTAAAATGATGCGGATCACGTGATCAACGGGAATAAGAAATATGGAAGCTGTAGCATTTGGTCTGCTAAAATGGATAGAAGAGTTAAGCGAAGAAAAGAAATAAAAAAACAAACTGAAAAAAAGACAACATGTCAAAATTAATGACATTGTAGATAAAAAAAATAAAACACAACACCCCAGCAATATGGAAGGAAGAAAATAAAGGATCAAGTAAATAAAAAAAGGAACATTTGGAGAGATAGATCGATATATATATAGATAGATGTAATAATACTGATAGATAGATAGATAGATAGATAGATAGATAGATAGATAGATAGATAGATAGATAGATAGATCAAGTAACATTCAGAAAAATCTTAGATTGATATATGCACATAATTCATTGATTAGCAATTCATAATTTTTACAGCAATAAGCCTATTTACTTTTGATAAGGCGCATACGAGTTAGTTTCTATGGTCGTTTCCATTTTAATGAATCGTGCGAATGAACATGCTTATAAAGATACGTAAATTTCAAGATTGGTTATTCTTAAATTTTCGCTTGAGGATGAAACAGGGCTTGATGCTTTAATTAAATTCAATTTCAATAATTATTTTGGGGTTTTTGGCTCTTGTTTTTGAAACATGAGAATTGTTATGTAGCAAAGGAGTCATACTTTTTAAAAAATAATTATTAATATATATATATATATATATATATATATATATATATATAATAATAATAATAATAATAATAATAATAATAATAAATTTATAAATAAATAATCAAGGCCAACCGGCCAGATATTGTTATTAAAGACCACAAACAAAAACGGTGCCTCCTTATTGATATGGCAGTCCCTGCTGACTGCAATGTATCTTTGAAGATATTCAAAAAGTTGTCAAAGTACAAGGACCTTGAAATAGAAATCTCGAAAATGTGGCATATGGGAACATCAACAATCCCTGTTGTAGTTGGAGCCCTAGGACTGGTTGGAAAAGATTGCAGTAGACTAATTGAAGGGATTCCTGGAAGTCCATGCCTCAAGGAGATACAAAAAATTGTTCTGACAAGTACAGCCCACACCTTACGAAGGGCTTTATCTATGTAATTTAATTCTTTTTTTTTTTTTTTTTTTTTTGTCAGTGGAAAGTGTCATGACGCCATTTCTAACCTTAGGTCCCTGGGCGGGACCCGGAAAGAAATGTGTAAACGCCAGAAATCAAAGAAAATAAAAATAATAATAATAATAATAAAATTATTGGTAATCCGTATGGAATTTCCAAGGCGATATAGATCCGTTGAAAACTTCATGTAAAAAGGCGGAACAAAAATTATTATATAATGACAAACAAACACTTAAAATTGCATAGGTGAAATTCTATTTCATTGAAGCCGATAAAACATGGCTCCAAATCCTCAGACCTGTAAGGTAAATGAAGATGGAAAAATTAACTTTAGGTTTAAAGATTAAGAATAGTGATATCATTTCGGGAATAGGGAAAGAAAGATATTAAGTTATCATTTAGACAAGTGTTGCCTTCCTATTTTCAATAGGATCCGTTTACATTATCGGGTGAGCTTTTTTGTCGCGGTAATAAAAGAATGGAAAAAATTACCGTGTTGATACATATAACTTTCTTCCTCGTACTGTTTTAATAAAACAGCATATTACATTGAGAAAAGTGTTGTTGCTTTACTCCATACTCTATTGCAGTCCTATTTTAACTTGAACCTTTGAATGTGAGATGAGCCTTCGTATCAGTATGTGTTTCACTCTTGATTAATGTAGGAGGGAACAAACTTTACGAGAAATAATCCACAATTTTCATAATTTTATGACGTCAAGTGCGTTGGTCAAGTCTACGACAGCCAGGTGAAAAGCGCAAGCTGTATTACCAATATAATATATATATATATATATATATATATATATATATATATATATATATATATATATATATATATGGGAAAATCTTACTTATTTTAAAACGCAGATTGTGTGTGTGTGTGTGTGTGTGTGTGTGTGTGTGTGTGTGTGTGTGTGTACATTTATATATTGGATCGGATTTCCTATATTTTTCAACCGATTTCAACAAAACTTCACAGGACTACGTAAAATTACCTTACGGTGGTTCTGACAGCAACAAAAATTGAAAAAACACAATTGTTTTTGCATGGTCAATTTGAAAACACGATTCTGTCGCCAGAATGGAAAGGGACAACTCATATCGAGTTATTCTTATAAAACCCAGGTTGTGTGTGTGTGTGTGTGTGTGTGTGTGTGTGTGTGTGTGTGTGTGTGTGTGTGTGTTCGTTTATATATGGGATTTTCCAACATTTTTCAACCGATTTCAACAAAACTTCACTTTTTTGGCGGGTAGTGTTTCTTATTGCCTTGCACACTTTTTTTTTTTTATTTTTACATTCAGAATGCTTTAAAAATTCCATTTACAAGACAATTGTTTATAATAAAATTCTATTCAATCGGTAGACTCATAATGATTGAAAACAATGTTTTTGTTTGAGTTTTGACCAATTCGTAAAAAAAATGTTTTTGTTTGGGTTTGACCAATTCGTAAAAAGAAAAAAAATCTAATTAAGACGTGCGTGTCCGTCAACCTAAAACAATAATCTTTGTCAATTTCATTTTTCAGTCTTTATGATGGTCGACACTTGATCTATCTCTTACTGTTACATCCCCGGGCAACGCCGGGCTCTACTGTTAGTGTATGATAAAGTGGAAAAGTTTTGACACGCTTCATCCCCTAGGGATTGATCGAATTGTAATGATCGGATTCATCATTGATGAAGTCCTAAAGTACGAAACGCGCCACAGGAAATTTTTTTACACTATTTCCCTCAGTATTGGTCTTGATATATAAAATATATATCAATCGTTATTACTTATACATGCTCGCACAAGTGATTTGTTTTCTGATCAAAATATGTGCAAAAAACAATATTATGAATTTGCGAACGCTTTCGGCTTTTCTTTTAGTCATTACCATTATCTACATTGACGATATTTTTATTTTAGCGAAAAATAAACGCGAAATGTTAATCTGAGAACAACATTTGAAAAAAAAAAGTTTGCCCTTAACTTTAACTTAAAACTGAATCAAAAATAATCTCCCATTCTTAGATGTTTTCGTAGAATAGAGTAAGAACACTTTCACTTCTTCATTACATGAAAAACCGCTACTAGATACTCTTTCCTCTTTAATTTGAAGATCGAATGGTCACTTAGATATAAGATATCAGTTATAAAATATTTCCTAAAGAGAGCACATGTTAATTCCTCCTCTCGTCCACGTTACCTTAAAGAAAGCAATAATGCAAAACTAGTTAACATTGGTTTTCCTAACTAGAACATCGATCACCAGATTAGACTATTTATTACCAAAGTAACAATAATAATACTGAACATACAAAAAATATCATTGACATCTACAAAATATAAATAAAGGTCAACTATAAGGAAGACGAATTTCACTTAGAAATATCATAAACAAATACACAGCCCGAGCCTACCCGAACAAGAAATATTTATTAAATATCTATTATATTAGAGAAATTTAAAAGAGTTATACTTATAATCAAAACTAACAAAATACCTGTAAAATGAAAACTACAAAGAGCCAATGTTATTTAAACCAAACTCATAAATTATTATATAGATCACACTAAGCATGGCTATCCAGACGACTTACGTTACACTTACTCGACCATAGGTCCGTTAGGAGTCATTTAAAAAACACAAAATGTACGAGACTCCATTCAGAATATACTAGTAGGAAATACAAGCATAATAACCTCATCCAGAAGTAAAAAAAAAAAAAGTTTAAAAATAATGGAAGCACTATGGACAAAAAAGAAGATAACATTCAATGAACATGGCCACAATGTGCTGACCATGTTCTGAAAATAATACATTCTTATAACTTCATACATATATATAAACACCATAAATATTTAGTAAAAAATGAAAAGAAGATAAAAGTCGGCCCCGATAATGGATAAAATGTATGGCCGTAATAGCTCGAATATGCAGGATATTTGTAAAGTTTTTTTACACTTTGTCTCCGGAAAAGAAAGAACTCGTACGAAGTCAAGAAAAAATAAATAAAAAGCTGAATCGCAGTACATTGTCAGCGGTCTATAACTGAAACACAATATATATATATATATATATATATATATATATATATATATATATATATATATATATATATACATAAAGGTTTTTAATTACAATATAATTTTTAATTTCTGAAGCGTGTAATAACACATTCCTTTGATATTACATTTTATTTCCAACTCGAAAGTTGCTTAACAATTATTTTAATATTCTTACTGGTATTTAAATATATATATATATATATATATATATATATATATATATATATATATATATATATATATATATATATGGAGAGATTTAATCTGAAAAGGGTAATTTTTATACAATCATTGATTAACATGTGCACAATCTGAAAATGACAAAAAACGTGTCAGGGACCATAATAAAGTATAAGCATTGCTAATATAAAAATGAGAAAGGTTTAGAATTGTTGTCAAAGATGGAGCAAACAGTGATAAGGAAGGAAATTGGAAATAATAACATGTAAATATTCTATGATATTTGGATCAGGTAAATAAACAGTGAAATGATGTAGAATAACATTTAGCAAAGTCATGACTGTAACCTATTAGCTGGTAGAATATATATATATATATATATATATATATATATATATATATATATATAATTACTTTGAACAATAATATTTAGCGATGAATGTAGATATATACTGGATGGTACTGATGCCTAAACTAGATATTGACTCGTTCTTGTCAACAAATATAACTTAGAAAACAAGGGCAGGTAGGTCATGTTATGATATCGTTGTTTATTTTTGGCGGTAATGTTAGATTTCCTTTCAGATTTGATGATGGTACCAGGATAAACGCAAATATCTATTATACGTTTTCGGACAAGTTATATCTTGATTCACAACCAAAAAGCATTAAGTTGAAATCTATATTCATATATGACAATACTTCATATTCAGATCACCGAAGCCAAGCAACGACGTGCTTGGTCAGTAATTAGATGGCTGCCAACTTAGAAATACCAGGCGATATATACTTGGATGTGCGGTTGGTGCAGTGGATAACGACTGTGAATTAGAAATCTGAAACTCGAGTTCAAATTACAATCCGGGTTACTATGTTCAGTTACATACAATTCCCCTTGTGGAAAGAATTAATCCACATCTTCTTGCACCCAGATATGAGTTTATTAGTATAATTTATATCAGTAAATCATTTCACAAAATAATTCCTACAATCTTTGAACATTTTTGGCTGTAAATAACATGCAAATCTTTGAGAAGTCTTAAATAAATCAATCAATTCTTTACATTCATCTAAGCTGCGGTGTGAACCTACTGCTAAATATTTTTCAAAGATACGAAATAATAAAATGGCGACCAGCCTCTCTAGGTTATAATCCAATAAAAAAATCGTATGGTACATCATTAAAAGTGATTTATGTCAACGAATATATATTCATGTAACCAACATATAGAGGAAGGCTCATAATCAGTTTCACGTAATGTGAAGTCGAATGAACAGAATAGTTCATATTAAGGAATAAGAGACATACAATTCTCTGTTCCCTGTCATTTCAGTACGTGTATGAAGATGGATTTCCATAGTTTCAAATCCATTGTATGCTTTTATCAAGGTTTGCATTTCTAACTTTATTTTAAACCTCTCTGTTCTGCCATTCATTCATAATTCGTTGTGACATTCAGAATCCATTTTTGCTAGCATTTTGTTGTTTTTCCTAATAGATACACATAGGGCATAGACCCGACGAGAAATGTGCATTCCATAAGTAGGTAATTGGGTTTGGCCTAATTATTCGGGTTTAAATTTCCCATCCATAACTGGAGGCCATTTTACTTTCACAGAACTTATTGATCTATGCCGGTTAACATTAATTTCCATCTATATAAAATTTTTAAAAAATGATTTTTTAACTCACTAAAATGAAGTTCATAGTAATAAATGTCATTTTAGTAGGCTAATTTGTGATTTGTAGTTCTGTTTAGAAAACATTCCAGTAGAAGGCAGAAGCTGAATTAAAAAAAAAAATCATGAGGCTCGTTCGGAAACCTTGGTGCACACTATCTGTTCCAAATTTCTGGGTGCAATTCTTTCGAAAATGTGATTGTTTCTGTACAATTCTCCACCACTATAAGGAATGCATTTTGGTGGAAGGCGAGCTGTTCAGACCAGGGTTGAATCCATTTATATATATATATATATATATATATATATATATATATATATGCATGTATGTATGTATGTATGTGTTGTGTGTAGGAAAATGGGATTAAATTAATTTAAAATATATATATATATATATATATATATATATATATATATATATATATATATATATCTGTACCATCAAAGGAATCCGTGGTTAATTTCGGACGTGTGTGTGAGTACGTGCCTCTTTTTGTGTTTGTCGTGTAATATTTCCAAGGTCATTTTGAAAATATGAAATAATATACACAGAACGTTTCGATGTATATCTGTTTTTCTGCCAAATTATCTGAGACTATTCTTAAGTTTTATTATATATTTTCTAGAATCTTGATTTTGCATTCTGCTGCCATTTCCCATCCATTTTTGAGATGACATCGAACGATGTCAATTTTAACAGCATCTTTTCAGATATCTACGCTCATTTTGTTTTATTTTATCGCATCATTGTCTAAAATGCATTTCTGACTCAAGCACAAAACGGAATAGAATATAAACCGAAAAGTAAAAACAAAAATCAAAATAAAATAAATGCCTTCAGTTCTGCTGCTGTTGTTACATAAAGTCTATAAAATTTGTTCCCTTTCTCCTGACACTCTTTTCTTTTGCACTCTTCCGGAAAAAATGTCACTTTGGTTAATGTTGTTTGATGTAGATGTTTTCATAAAATGTCTAATATTTATGTCAGCTCATACCGACCGTGCAGTCACATGCCTACCTCGACTTTTTCTTAGTTTGTTGTTCTTACACTACTTTACATTTTGTTTGCTTTCGATAACTTTTCTGTAATTTCCTTCCTCTTAATCTCTCTCTATAGCTGATATCTCTGAGATTCAAAAATTATTGTGCATTTTATACTTCGTCTTCGGTTTCATTTCTTGCACCCATTTGTTTGGTTTCTTTAGAATTTTTTTCTATTGGTAGAATAATTTTTATTCAGATTTATTTGTTTCAATAGACTTTTTTTTATATTCTCGAATGAATTTTTTTATTTATTTGTTTGTTTGTTTCCTTCGCTCTGAGGCATTAGGCTTTTTTTATTCTTTTCATAATGTTTCCCATTTTGTTTTCTTTTCCGATCTTCATCTTCTTGCTTGATGTTTTAGAAAAAAATTCTTAAAAATATTTTCTAATTTCATTTTTTTCTTTTCCGTTTTAACGAATTAATTCTATTTTTTTCTTTTACATTCTCGTTCATTTTTTATACAATTATAAAAATGTTGTTATCTTTATTTTTATTATATTTGAACGATTTTTATGCTCTTTTGTTTCTGTTCACATGATCATGTTTTAGTTTTATTTTTTCTTTCAAATTGGTTCTGAAAAACATTTTCTTCCCTTCTCTTTCAATCCATCATTCGCTCTTTTTACCTCAGATTCAATGCCAATTATTTCTGTTCAATTGATTATTTTTTTTACTGTTTTCTTTCATTTGTGCTTTCTTTCTTTTTCTTTCTAATATTCTTTTTCACCATTCCTTTACTTTTCAGCATTCTTTTCCCCGATTCTCATTATATCCTTCATTTCTGCGCTGCATTCAACTTTTATTAAACTCATATAGTTTTAAATTATAATTTGCCTCCTTTTCTTTTTTTCTAATTTCTCGTTTTCTTCGTAACACCCTGGTTTCTATATATTTCTAATCTTTTTTTTTCATTGTCTTTTATCAAATCTTTCTCATTCACTTACCAATTGTCCCTATTTCTTTCTATTTTTTGTTTTTCGTTGTCACTCAGTCAGTTAAGTGTCATACGAGATACAGTTTTTGGCGGCCATGTTTCATTCAATTCATGACTTACTAGGCAGAAGATATTCGCTCAGCAAGTTGCCATTTCTTTCTGCGATAAACACGTTGCCAACCAAGGCTATATGACCCAGTTCGTTTTCCTATTCAATCCATAGCTGTGTAGCGGAGAAGCCATGTATTCAAACTTTTCGGAAGGCCAATATCCGCTGAAATTCGAACTCAGCTCTCCGATTTGTCCTTCCCAGCCGTTGTCCGTTACACCACACAGAACGCAATGCTGTTATTATTTTATTTGATTTATTTTCCATGCATATACTTATATGAATGTGAGTTCGATCTCAACTAGATACTTCATACTTTCATCCTTGTGCCACATCACCATAAACTTATATTAATTATTCATCACTGGCGAATTTTCATCCGTTATATTTTTCGATTCCTTTTATATCCTTCCATTTTATATTTTCAATTGCTATTTTATTCTTTTAATATCATGAGTTATTTTTCTATTACTCCTTTTTTCTTGCTATCATTGACTGTCATTTATTTCTTGATTTCCTATTCTTTCTCTGGTTATTACTGTCTTTTTGTTTCCTTCCATCTTTTCTTGACAACATTCATTCATCTTTGAAGCCTTTTCCCAAAACTTATCCGGTTTACATTATCTTCCCCCATTCACTTATTTTGTTTTATATCAATTTTCTTTGCATATCCATTCGTTCTTCGTTCCATCCATTAACTTATTCGTTCATTTCATTCTGTGGTTCTTTCTTTCTATCCAAATTTATACTTGCGTTAGGTTTATCTTAAATTTTCCCTTTCCTCTCTAAAATTTGTCCCAATCATTCGTTCATTTTTAAACAACTATCAAATTTTCCTTGAGTTGCTCTCTTTACACATTTTATCCTTCACTAATTTTACCCAAGATCCTTCTTTGAATCTCTCTGCATTCGATTTTCGTCAGGGTCAAGGCAGCATAACATGTTTCTTATGCAAGTTTGTATTCATTTCGCATTTCTCGAGAAAAATATCGATCGTCGTCTTTCATACCAGCTGTGCCCTGTGTATGAAAAGAGAGAAGAGAGAAGAAAGGACGAGAGAGACAAAGCCAAAGAAAACAATGCGGCTTGCCCTCATGGCACACGACAATTAGCGGGAACCATTTTCAAAACTTGTCATTCATCAGTGCAACTGTATTCATGACTTCAAAAGAAAGTAAAATATTAATGAATTCCCATGCAATATACACATTAAAATCATTTTATAATAATAATAATAATAATAATAATAATAATAACAATATCTACGTTGATAATAATAATAATAATAATAATTATTATTATTATTATTATTATTATTATTATAAACCAGTAGTACTTGTGGTTTTGATGTTGCCGAAATTATTCGAATTGCCATACCAGAAAAATCTGGGGACACGTGGTGGTTATCCTCGCTCCCAATTCTTCAAGACCCCAGTCAACATTCTACCGTCAGTATTCATTTAAGACTATTGAAGTTAATAGTTTTTTCTTCCTTCTTTTTGTTTTTGTTCTTGTTTTTGTTCTTGTTCTTATTCGTGTTCTTCTTCTTCTTCTTCTTCTTCTAAATATTATTATTATTATTATTATTGTTCTTATTATTATTTGTAGTAGTAATAGTAGTAGTAGCAGTAGTACCATTTTTTAATCCTTTCTTCATTTCCTAATTATTAATAATAATATTATATAGCCATGTTTGTTGCACTAATAATCACAATAATGATGATAGTAACAATACAGTGCTTTCAAATTTTATGGTTCTCCAATGAATTGTTATTCAAAATGAGGAGGACGTTTTTTGAAGCTGATATTACTTATAATTAATAAATATTTTCCATAATTGTTTACTTTTTATTTATTATATTAGCTATTCAAATCATTGGTACTATCTGTGAGTTATTTAGATGATTCTCTCGCATCAAGTATCGAGTGAACGCTTGTAATATTCCCATAAAATCCAGTATCAGTTCAAGTACATTTCCATCTATTTATCTTTTATCGATTTTCATTTTCTCGCCACATAAACTATTGGAATCTCTCTGAATAAGACCGATGGACGTTTTCGTGGCTTACCACCGTATCACTGTAAAACACCGGTTCACATATGTTCACCGAATTTGAACAACGTCGTGACTGGTCAGTACCAAGTTACGTGACCACTTGGGAATAGCAGTTGCTGTCAGGTTGGACGTGCGGGTGGAATAATAGATAATGCCTTGGAATCTTTAATCGGACGGCCGAGCTCCTACTCTAGTTGGTTTCATTATATTCAATTATGTGCAAATCCGCTTGGATAGTTATGTATCCTTTTCTTCTCCCATAGCTTTGTGTTAAGTAGTAAAACTTAGATCACTAAACCCTTATTATCTCCAAGAAACTTCTTACAATCTAAAAATTACACAACTTGTAAATGGATGGTAAACCGCAGAAAGCTATTCAGTCACTCATCAACAAATTGACAAAAAATTATTCACAAAACTTCAACAGAAACAGAAATTTCCTAGACACCTAACTTCTGGTAAAATGGGCTATTATTCTTGAAATAAATCTTTTGATATACAGAAGTTTAAATAAGCTAACTACATTACCCGGCAGTCTAGTCTAATGGAATAAAAGAGAATGTTAAAGATCTAACAATATCTTAGGGATTTAAGTCTATGAGGAATTGAAAAGAAGAAATACCTGAAGTAGCGAATTTATTATGACAGGTAGTATCTTAAAAATATAACATAATTACGACATCATATTTACGATATCATTTATATAATCCAAATTGCTGTTTGGTTTCCACGGACGTTGTTCTATAGTGAGCCGAGTTGGTCGTTTCGCTACATTCGTAGAAATTACACCAAAGTGGCACTGTTTCTGTCTTTACTGAAAATCAAATCAACTCTCCTTTTACCAGATTATAATTCTTTTAGTATAATATAACAGAACGTGTATATTATATATTGGTTTACTTTATTGTCCCACAGTTGATAAAATTCGCTGATTACTGAGAGAGAAACTTGAATGCTAGCATTTGAGAACCAACCAATTCCTGGCTTGGCAAAAATTCTCATTGAAGAATGGTGAATGGATAAACTTCTTTTTTCCAAAGATCTCTGTATTTACTGATTCTACCTTTCGAAAGCTATTGCAAAAATATGGTCACGTTCTTCTTCCACCTTTTTTGCAGGACTTGGATCTATCATTATGAAATAAACTTTTCAACTATACTTATTCTTAGAAATATGATATATTTACAACAACTGGTGGCTGCTTTTACGTAGATCTTTTTTGATTCGCTTTCCAATACCTTACCGTAACTTATTCCTCTATATTTTACTCAAATATTTTAACAAAAAAAGATTCCGTGATTCACTGTTATAGTAACGATGAGTATGAGATTAAAGATCACAAAAAAACTTGAACCGGCCTCTATCTATCTATCTATCTATCTATCTATCTATCTATCTATCTCTCTCTCTCTCTCTCTCTCTCTCTCTCTATATATATATATATATATATATATATATATATATATATATACAAATTAACTGATTTAAAGCAATGTTTTTCGATACACAGTAATAACCATGTATCAAAAATGAAAGCTAAAAATTTAATTATATAATTAAATTAAAACCATTAGTTCGTTTCGCCTTCAAGCGAATATTGGAAAAAACAAGAAGACCCGATTATATATCTTACTGTTGTTTTTTTATATATATATATATATATATATATATATATATATATATATATATATATATATATATATATATATATAATTATGTCGTTTTAGAAAGATGGCGATCTGATCTATTTCCTTTGTTTTCAATCTGAATTTTGATATTTGAATTATGGTGGAATGCTTTTCTTCTATATGGTTTAACATAAATTTTTGCATTCTCCTAGACGGACTGCTATCCAGGGGTACAGAATCTAGTCCTACCTCATTTTTTTACTCATTTTTGCAACATAGAAAACAACAGACTACGTATGAATTTGAACTCAATTCCTAGATTCCCAATTCCGGGAATATTACAGTCATGGACTCCGGACATTTCTAAAAATACGTATGTCAAAATGTCATGATCTTCAACCAAAAATCGGGATGGAGTTTCAAATCGAGATATATTCCGTTTGACGTTGATGAAAGACAGAGGAATTTATCAGAGATTTCAACGAGAAAAAAGCTGACAAGCTCTGGTTATTCTGAAAGCAAATGCGCGGAGACAGAATGTAATCGCAGAACCAAATGACTAATACCTCTGATGAAACCAGATAAATATTAGAAACAGGAGTTCAAAGCAGAAAGTTCATGAAAGGAACAAAACCCAGGAAGTTTCTATTATGAGATATGAAGGGCCTTTCGAAGACTGGACAAAAAACAGCGATTGCTTTGGTTAAAGGCAATACAATTTAGGATAACGGCGAACAAAATGACTCAAGAAGAATTAAGATGCGAACGAACAGGGAATAAGAAAAAGAAGCGAAAACTAGGGAACAGAACAGCAAAAGAAAGGAAATAATACGGACACTGTAGCTGATAAATTGAAGGAATTACAGTTGAAACGACATAGGTAATTCTGAGAATGAGATATCTGAAGAGAGAAATTGAATCTCCATTTATGGCAGACCAAGCCATCGTCGTAAGAAGCAAGCATATAAAGTACAATGTAGATAAGACATTGGAGAATAACATATGAAGACAATTATGTGATAACAATGTCACCACTAGCTACATGAAAAACCAACGATGCAAGTCAACTCAGAAATAATAAAACAGGCAGAACTGGAAGTCAATCGATCAGGCATTGCTAGCTGTTCAAAACAGTGATTTTGTGATAAAATTCAGTATTTTACAAAGCAGGGACGGTATTATCTATCGGTGCGCTCCACTATTGGTAGGCTCGGCCATTTTAGGGGCCCCTCATCAGCTTCTGTCAGAATTTACTTTTTCGCCCTACGTCAAATTGATATCAATTCTAAATATAATCATCGTGTATGCGATTATGCATATATATATTTTTTTTTCAAAATCATTGAATGCATATAAAGAGTTGTTATTTAAGCACATTAGGGAGACACTGAGAATTCCATGGACCAAACGAGTAAGCAACGAGGAATTCATAACGAAAATGACAACGGAAAGAACACATAATCGGAATCATAGAGAGTCAGCTGAAATTCACTGGACACATAATGTGGAGGGAGGGCTTGAAAAACGTAACCCTCGAATGGCATAGAGAAATGACGGAAGTCCGTGAAAGAAAATTTTGGGAATCGATAGCAGAACGGGGGAAGGAACCGTAGCAAAGAGAGAAAAAACTTCTATGGCCCACAACTGATAGGAAGTTTCGGACAGCCATTAAAGCCTGAAGGGACGCAGCATATAGTCGAGGAAAATGGAGGAGAAGGAGGAGAGACTGGTGATGATGCTGCTGACAGTAATAATAATAATAATAATAATTATTATTATTATAATTATAATCAGAAGAATAATCAGAAGAATAATAAGAAGAAGAAGGTCAGTTAATATACTTTAGATACTTTTATCTGATTATTTGTTTTGTGATAAATACGTTGTAAACAATATAATATTATTGTGATAAATACGTTGTAAACAATATAATATTATTATATACATTATTGTGGAGCCTCTAATATAGTCACGACCCACCACGCAAAAATATAGACAGGCTGTAAAAATAGTCTCATTCACAACGTCAAAAAAGCTATGAGAAATTATCTGGTGGGGGGTAGTTCTGAAACAATGAATAGAGACGAATATCTCTTCAATTGTCTAAGAAAAAATACAACGACGAGTATCACTCTTCAATATGAGTAAATTGTTGACGTTTTCCCAATTGAAATAATAATTGCTAATATTTATAAAACTTGAAATTTTCTTTAAGGTTATCCTGTAATTGTCCCTGTCTTTCTTATGTTCCTAACTTTGCAAACAGCAGGAGAAAATTCCACTGGCGAAAGCTCTGAATCACAATCATTTCGCTAAAACCGTCATTTCATTACGAATCATGTGATAATCTACAAACACTTAAAAGGACTTTCACTTCAGAATTTTTCTATCTTTTAACCGGAGTTTGTTTCACTTATTCGATTTTCACAGTGGAATAAAATTTACAGATACATTAATAACTTAGTATCTCTTTTGAAGCAGTAAACATTGGGAAGCGCAATGATCAATGTTTTATTTTTTTTTCTAAAAAATGAAAATATTTGAAGCAGGAGAATTGCCTCGGGACTTCAAGAAATTTGACAAAAGATTTACAAAGAGAATTGGAGATGAGGAACCGAAAAAGAGAGCTAGATAATAGTCATTACGTTTGTTGAATATTGTTTTGATATCACTTAATTGGAAATTACGCAAAATTGAGCTCAGAATTGAGATTGTTGTTTCTTACGGTATTAACTTTTCCAAGTGTCGATATAAATATCAACAAACCCCAAAACACAAATTAATAAGTAAATTATAGGTGGTCAATAAAAAAAAGATAATCTACTGTAGCAAAAAAATGTTTGAAGAGGAAAACGCCCGTCCACTCGATTGTGCCGAACTAGCGAATATATATGAACTGTTTATATATTAAGCAACTTACTTATTATAAAACGCAGATTGTGTGCGTGTGTGTGTCTGTACGTTTATATATTGGATCGGATTTCCTACATTTTTCAATCGATTTCAACAAAACTTCACAGGACTACATAAAATTACCTTGTGGTGTTTCTGACAGCGCAAAAAATTGGAAAAACACATTTTTTTTTTGCTCGAAATCAATTTGAAAACACGATTAAGAGGCATTAATGAAAGGGGGACAACTCATATCGAGTTATACTTAGTAAAATCGCGTTATCGAGTTATAATTATAATAAAACCCAGTTTGTTTGTTTGTGTGTGTGTGTGTGTGGGTGTGTGTGTGTGTGTGTTTGTTTGTTTATATATGGGATCGGATTTCCTAGATTTTTCAACCGATTTAAAAAAAACTTCACTTTTTTTTTTTTTTGGCAGGTAGTGTTTCTCATTGTCTTGCACACTTTTTTCTTTATTTTTACATTCAGAATGCTTTAAAAATTCCTTTTACAAGACAATTGCTTATAAAAAAAATTCTATTCAATCGGTAGACTCATAGCGATTAAAAACAATGTTTTTGTTTGAGTTTGGGTTTGACCAATTCGTAAAAAATAACAAAAAACTAAACAAAAAATACAAAACAAAACAAAAAAAAATGCGTGTCCGTCAACCTTAAACAATAATCTTTGTCAATTTTATTTTTCAGTGTTTATGATGGTCGATACTTGATCTATCTCTTACTGTTACATCCCCGGGCAACGCCGGGCTCTACTGCTAGTCGAAGATAAAAAAAAAAAAAGAAAACATCTGATATAAATTTATTTTCTATACCAAGTCCATAAAGTTGAATGATTTACCAGCATGCAGATTCTGGCTATAGCACATTAGTTCACCACTTAACCTATCCTCGCATGTAGTTTTACAAATGCTTTCATATGAAAGTCAAAAGTGTACCCACTGGCATTGAGGGTATTCATGAAAAGCTCATCTTTCTTGATTCTCCACAGATAGATGTATTTGCTGCAGGCGAAGAAAAAGAAATATTCACATTATCATTTATTTTTTTAATTTTGATCCTTTCTTTAATGGTTTATCAATGCTATAAATAATATAATATATACTTATTATAATATATTATTTCTGGTAAAATATTCTGATAATTATTGTAGACAATATGGTTTAAATTGAATTTATTTAAATTTTCATTCATGAAAAATAATGAATAAGCATGGATGTGTACGTAGTCTGGAGTCACTGAGTTGAGATCAAATTCGCGCATTTGGTGAGGGAATCTTTGGTCAAATGTCCACTGCGAAAACCATAATTACATCTATTCTCCTTACCGTCAATGCGTTAAATGACAGAGTAAACTGGAGTCTCAAGGCTTGGGGGACATCCCGTTTTAGAGGGCGACTACTATGAAATAAAATTCCTGGAAAAGAGAATGAGAAACCATTAAAATATCTGTAGGTAAGCGCCATATCCTGGTCGTAAAGAAAGGGAATATGCGGAGAGCATGATCGTCTACGTCATGAAACGATATAAAAATAAAAATAAATTCAACACAAACCCTAAACTAACTGAGAA
>CAHIKZ030002395.1:142500-147500 GCA_903632075.3 Acanthosepion pharaonis
TGAAAATAAATTTTTACTACGTAAAAAAAAAAAAAATGAAAAAAAAAAAAATAAAACAAAAACAAAACAATAAAAAAAAAAATAAATAAAAATAAAAAATAAAAAAAAAATAAATAAATACTATGTTATTTAAAAACCGAAAAGAAAAAAGAGAAAATATAAAATAAATTGACCTAAATTCATCCAAGTAAAAATAAATAGACAAACCAATCCCAAATAAAAAAACTGTTCCCGCCAAAAAAAAATAATAGTTAGAATGAACTACAACAACCAACCCCAAAATTGAACAAATAGCTTTAATTAAATTCTCAAACCAAAACAAAACTGTTAAATACGTGATATAAACAAATTTTACTACGTTAATAAATAAATAAATAAAATAATAACAAAAAAAAAATAAATAAATAAAATAAAATAAAAAAAAAAAAAAACGAGCAATATAATTTGACCCAAATAAATAAAACAAAGCGACTTCCGGTAAAAAATAACCGCCATAATAGAATACCCACAATGCACCACTAACCCGTATATATATAAATAGCCGAGAAAATAACAGCACATGTGGCCTGACGATTGCATATAGCATGAAACAGACTGTCGCCTCTAAGTGTTGACTTTATGTTCACTTTTATATTTACATACGCTCTATCTCTGATATTGAGCACTTTATCCCATAAATATTTACACCTTAAGACTATATTTATTATATATATATATATATATATATATATATATATATATATATATATATATTAATTCACATATTGTTGTTTCAGTCAACCAGTCTGAACTTGACATCCGGATTCGAGCACGTTTTGTTAGACTTGTTAAAAAAACAGTTATAAGAAAAAATAATTCAATATCGGATATATATTTAAAAAAAAAATCCGATTTGATATATATTAGATATCGAAGTCAATGAATACTAACATGAAAGAAATGTTACATGTTTCAAATATAAAATTATCTTCAATCATATATATATTTATATAGTGATCATTATTAATATATACATGAATATAAATGAAAATGAAAAAAACCATGGCTGCTTAATGGTGATCACTATTAACCTATAATGCATGAAGAAACTTTACCGCTGGAAACCGTTAGACCATACCATTTTTTCCGAGGACATTATTTCTATTGAAATTACATTTACTTTGAAACAGTACTTCAGACGACGAAACGCGTCGGTTAAGTATCATTTTTCCACTAGTCGCTTCATTTATTTTGTTTCTTTTCGAGCTGCGATAAGTGTGATACCCGATAATCACAACGATGTTGAGATCGCACGTTTTTTGTAAGTAGACATGGCGTTTGTGCACAAAATTCGGAAAGGCATATTTCGACTGAATCGAAGCGCAGAAGCCCATCCACAGAGTTCAAACAGTATCAATTCGCCACTCTTCGTACGGCAGTTTTAGGACATTATCCACGGGTATCACAGAATACCATTCGGGTCATTGGCAGATATCACAAGCAGTCTACGACCACAATCCATAATGTTGTACATGCTTATGTGACGAGGAAATACAGTTAATTCTGGCACACACACACACACACACACACACACACACACACACAAAAAAAAAAAAAAAACAAACACAGACACATAGACGCGCGCACACATGCATGAAAAACGGTTGTGCTGAGCAAAAATATTTTGAACACTTTGACTCAAGCAGATGAATCTGGCCTGCTCTTGTTTATTCAGATGAAATAAATCTTCCAGCACAAAAATGTAAACAGGAGAACTGACAGGTGGTTCCGTGCGAATATTTCTGATGTCCCCGATGTGAGGCACCTTGCTTTTCTCTCATTTAGGGTGGTGAATATTAAGTTGTTTCAAAAGGGCATTTAGATAAATGCTGCCCGCTACAGTGGTGTGCTAGAAACATTACTGGTTAGACTTTTTATGCAATAGGAGACCATGTGTTGCAGCAGGACTCGTCTCCTGCTCACAGAGTTGTGGTGGTGCATGATTGGATAGCGGTCAATCTGAACGTTCAAAAGACACGAAGCATATGGTCACCCGAACTAAGAAACCTTAATCCATCAAATCTGGAGCCTTGTTGAAACGCGGCTGCCATTATATTACTGATGTGCTTTCACACATATGAAACATCTATCCATATATATATATATATATATATATATATATATATATATATATATATATATATATATATATCAAAATTTTATATCAGTGTTTTCTGTTTGTAATATGTGAGTTGGGCTCTTCTTTTTACTGACAACCATACTTGTTATCTTAAAATTAATGGTTAATTCTTTCTTTTTCACTTTCATTTGCTACTATCTGCTGGAGTCGTTGTACTTTATGTGTCTTCAATCATCTCAGTGTCATCTGCATTTCATATAATTTTAAGGCTGCAGCTGCCAGTAAAAATCCTTTTAGCACTTCTAATTCTCTCAGAATCGCCTCAATGCCGCTCTTGTCAATGCACTTGATCCATTACTTCAGAATACTGAAATATACATAATGAAATAAATCCAGTTTTAGGTAATAACTCCATTCGTGATTACGAATCTATTTACTTTTGATATATTTTGGCAGTATCGATGATTAATTTTGTATTATTTTATACATGAACGCTGTCCTACCCACACGCACACACACAAACACACAAACGCTTATATATACTCACATATATAGTGAGGAATGTGGGATAGAGAGATAGGTTGACTGTCTTTCTAAGTGGAAGTGGCAGTGTGCGTAGATAAAAATATTAACCTATTCACACTATACCACTATAACGTTGACGCCAGTTTCCACCATATATCTCTTTTTGTTAGCAATGGAGAGATTTCTTGGTTACCCAATGACGAATTTGTTGTCGTAGTGTTATGAACAACTTTTCTGGTCCTTTCTGGTCGTGTAATATATATATATGTTTTTAAAATATTGACCATACCAAGTTTCCAAATGTTTATTTTCAGTCTCTCTAATGTTAGATTGTTTAAGATAAATGACATTCTCATTATATAGATAAAAATTTGTTTGCCTTTTTGTAATTTTATTTATATTTTTTTTCCCTGTTTAACAAAACAGCCACCGAAAATGCATGTTAATATTTCCAAAAGTGTTAGTAAACGCATTGCCTATGATATTGTTCTGTGAATGCACTACATTTAGCATCCCCTGAAAATTTCGGCTGAGACTGAACATTAATCAAATAAATTTGCTAAAATTGATTTTAAATGTAATATATTTTGAACGAAAGGTGAAAATAATGAAAAAAAAACACTTTTCTTAAAGTCGAGGAATTCCTATCAACAATATTGCATGAAAAATAATGAAAAAAAAAAAAGAGAAGATAATTGAATTATTTTCAATTTCTCGACGATATAAATATGATTCTAAATGTAATTGCTTGCAAAGAATGGAAAATGATAAAAAATATATAACTTTTCTGTAGATAACTTATCTTTGGGTTATTTATAAAGGGCAGCCGTGCTCACCGCTGAAAACATAAGGTGGAGCAATTGTTAATGTGAATGGTTTATGCGGAAATAAGAATAATTTAACGATAATCTGGTACGAAGTCGCAATCTCCAGATTGTAATTTCTGAGATGTGTAATGGTGCATCACCTAAATATTGAGTTTACAGGTGCATTATTATAGGCGAACGTAAGTAAGAGTCTACAAATGAAATTATTTTCAAATTTAGAATTTTTTTTCAATTTCACTGAAAAAAAATTAAACAATTCTATACTAGTTCGTTCTTTCTTTCAATTACTCAGTAAAACTTAGTATCGTCTACGATATGTCAGCTCCGATTTTACACGCGTTTATTTATAGGGTAATGGCAGAGCGTAACGGTCGTGCAAACTAAATAAGGAACTAACTGACCAGCAGAATTATAATAGATATATCCAAAAACCTATGATGTCAACATTTGAATTAATAGATTTATTTATATGGAAGGGCTTACTAATGAAAAGATTTGAAACTGACAACTTATTTCCATTTTCTTAAAACAGCGATTATATATATCTATCTTGCCATATTTCATTATTATTTTCTTTCATTCATTTTCTCACTGAAACTAATGTGTCTGTTCCGTGTTTTCAAATGCTTAAAACGAAATCGACCATTATTTATGAGATGTTGGCAGGGCGTAACGGTCTCGCGAAATAAGAACTGACTAACGAAGTAAGGGAAACAGAGGTATAATAGAGTTGTTTCTTTATGTAGCCTAACAATAAAAAAATAGAAAGTTTATTGACAGATATTAATAAATATTTATAACAATAACAATAAGAGGACGGTTTTCGAATGCGCATAAAAATTGAGGAATACTTTATGGAGGTTTCTGACATTGTAATAAAAGTTTCTCTATTTTTACGCAGTTAAGTTCATATGGTTTTTACATCTTCAGGCATTTTAATAGGCAACATGTACAGGAAAATATATATATATATATATATATATATATATATATATATATAGATATAGATAGATAGATAGATAGATATAGATACAGATATATATATTATAATTGTTTAAAAAAAAATAAAAATACTAAAGAACCCTGGATTATTTGCCTAACGTGTTCTTTTGCTATTTTTCTACATACCTACACACAGATATATATATATATATATATATATATATATATATATATATATATATATATATATATATATATGTGTGTGTGTGTGTGTGTGTGTGTGTGTATATATATATTTAAGTTATGAAAAGTTGGTAATCCGCATAGGTAATCCCAAGGAAGATGAAATCCTGAGAGCTCAATGTAAATTCAGAGCTAATATTTTAAAGAAAAATGGACGACTTTAAGGTACATCTATAATAATTTATTTCACCAGAGCCTTTTTAAAGGACGCCGGATCATCTGATACCACTTACTATTTTTGAAGTGATATCTGATGATACGGCGTCCTTTAAAAAAGTGCTCTGGTGTAATAAATTATTATAATGGTACTTTTAAAGTTGTCAGTTTTCTTTTAATATATATAT
>CAHIKZ030002395.1:160000-170000 GCA_903632075.3 Acanthosepion pharaonis
TAAAAATTATACACGACAAATTATTCATGAAAACATTGCAATATATATTAATAGATAAGCAATATAAAATATATAGTTAGTACACACTCTTGATAATATTACTAAAATTCATCACATCTATACTTAGATAATATATGAATCAGGCACTTGTAAATGATCTTACCTGATATTACACATTCACTTGCAAAAAATGTGCGATATTTATAATGCAATTAAAATGCACAAACTCAATGTGAAAAATACGTGACACACATACAACAAAAACTGTTATATACATACATATATATATATGTGTGTGTGTGTGTGTGTGTGTATATATATATATATATATATATATATATATATATATATATATATATATATATATATATATATATATATATATATATACAGACACCATAAGATATACAGGTGATATCTGCCCAACCAATGAAAACAGAACCACATAGAATTTACAAAATCAAAATAGCACTGCATTTTTCCACACCTCATTCAGTGAAACAGTTTTATTAGGTTTTCGAACTTGTTCCTTTTTATTCATATGGAATTAGTAAGACCGATAATAGATGTTTCTATATAGGAAATATTCCGCATCAATTTTCAAAAAAACTTAACGTTTAGATATAAATATATAAAGGACTTAAGAATACGTGACACAGTGGATAAATGCGTTGGTTAGATCCAGTGACAGGACCCAAAGTGTTCACACCTGGTTTAGGAAGTAAGGACTTGGAGAGATGAATTATCAGGAGATAACTAATAACTGACATCCTTTAGACATGGTAGGTTCAACTAGAACAGTC
Source organism: Acanthosepion pharaonis (assembly GCA_903632075.3). Taxonomy (NCBI): domain Eukaryota; kingdom Metazoa; phylum Mollusca; class Cephalopoda; order Sepiida; family Sepiidae; genus Acanthosepion; species Acanthosepion pharaonis. Next base: position 160,804 of record CAHIKZ030002395.1, read on the forward strand.
TACACCGGTGCATCAAATAAAGGGTTCATTTCGATATTCCAACCACCTGAAGAAGATCGGAGCGTACAAAGGCCGAAACGTTGTGTTAAATATTGCTACAAAGATGATGACAATATTCCAAATAATGTAAATAATGCACATAATATCTCATCTCAGGAATATAGTCAGATATAAAAAAAAAAAAAAAAAAAAACTGTTTATTTTTCTTCTATTGTAAACTGGGTAATTTCAGGCAATACTTTGAAATTTATCTGCATTGCATTGAAGATTAAAATGCCTTATTATTGTTTTAATTTAATTTTTCAATATTTTCTTTCTGTTTGTCTTGTTTTCACGATGATTTTCAACATTGTGTATCTTGTAAGAAGCTTCGGTTGTCAGAAATTTATTCCTTATATCATTTTCGTATTATCGTTAAAGATTTGTCGGATTTTTCGATTTTTTTGTAATGTTTGATGTTGCGCATATTTAGAATGTTTATCGAATACCTGATTTCCTAACTCATAACATGGATGCACATATAAAAATTAAGTTCAATCTAGCGCATAAGGAAACGATACATTAACCTTCTTTCATGATACTCACCGACGCGTGAAGAGATTATACATTAGTCCGAAGGCATGATGATGTGACACACGGAAATTACAAAAAAAAAAACAAAAAAAACTCAATACATACGAAGATAAAGAAACATAAAACTTTTAGATATCTCAGGAAAGCCAAGTGTTCATCGCAAACATTGGACAAGTTATAATCAAAACTCACTGGAAACGAAATTAAAATGGTCTGATCATTAGAAGAATTGCGTAAATAAAAATCTTGAACAAAGATGTTTTAATAAACATAGTTCATACTATCACATCTTAGCTGTCTATCTGTCTATATCTCTCTCTCTCTCTCTATCTATCTATCTATCTCTCTCTATATATATATATATATATATATATATATATATATATATATATATATATATATATATATATATATACATATATACATATACTCTTTTCATTATCTAAGCCTGTTCCTTATCTATCTATCTATCTATCTACTATCTATCTATCTATATAATTCTGTTCATTATCTATCTACCTATCTATCTATCTACCCTTTCGTTATCTATATTAACCTGTTCATTATCTATCTATCTATCTATCTATCTAAACCTGTTCATTATCTATCTAAACCTGTTCTTTTTCTCTCTCTCTCCCCTCTCTCTCTCTCTCTCTATATATATATATATATATATACATATATATGCCCTTTCACTATCTATCTATCTATCTATCTATCTATCTATCTATCTATCTATCTATCTAAGCCTGTTCATTATCTATCTTACTGTCTATTTATGCCCTTTCATTATCTATCTATATATATGGTATCCAAATGCTTTTAGCGAACTACATATAACAATTATATATATTTATTTTATTTAGTGAAAGTTGTTTATCAGTATACTTGTTTTGGTAATATCTGTGGATCTTGAGAAATGAAAATAAATATTTTTTGCCTTTTCCTAGCTGCCATTTAAAATAATCTATCCTGCTTTCAACAGCTTGGTTTCGAAAAAAAATCCATGCAAAACTAATGTGACATTGAATGATTTGATAGGATAAAGTCATATTATGCACATTTCTAACTAGGAATACTTCCATCGTATTATCATGAGTGTAATGTGCCTTAGGTGTTCCTTAGCTCACATCACATGTAAAAAATATTTCTTGTGTATGAATATGTTCAACTTTTGGAAAAATGGCCAGCAAAAATATCATGATCTTTATAAAAGTGAACATTTGTGGGAGGAAATGAAGAAGCAAGTTCTTCCAACAATCTCCAAGATCTTTTGAATTACTGCCAAGATGAATGGGAAAATATTCCCAAAGAGAAAATCTGGACGTGTTTCCATTGAATGTGACATCGACTTGAGACAATTATTCATGGCAAATACAGCCGCAATAATTACTAGCTACGGATTTGATATTTTGTACTTCCTTTCATAAGAAAGATTACTTTCTGTCAACAAAATACATTTTTAATTTAATTTAAATGTTGGAAGTTGAAATTTTCATAAGGAGCCCATGGCCTTTTTTTTCAGTTTCACTATGCTTAAGATCCTCGATCAACTAGAATGCAGCATTTACAAACAATGAGGGAAATTGTTTTCTGGCCATCAAAGATGATAAAATATATTCAGAAAATCTTAAATCGAATCACTCACGTTTTTTAAGTAAAGTATTTAATTTACCAAGGTGGCGCGTTACTTTTGCACACCACTGTATACACACAAACATGCGTGTTGGTGTGTGTTTCTGTGTGAGAGTATTATTTTTCAACTGTAATCAAATGTAGTTCCTCTGCAATAAATAGACCGCCTAGATTCCAGGTAAAGCAAGAAATTGAAAGCCTCTTGCCAGAAGGTGATTCTGAAATTAATGTAAAACAGCTTAAGCTTTATGCATAATCAAATTCATTCGTATATTTTACAATGAGTCAAATATTCTATAAAGCATTTTACCTGAAGTGGTAATAATGGTTTTATTAGAAATATTTAATAAGTTATCTACATAGTTTTACCAAATAGAGACTCGATGGCGCCTGTGTGTTTGATACTAAAGCACAAACGTCAGGTATGACGATTACGTTTTTGCATGAAAACATACTGTCGCCATTCGATGGCGTTATCGATGTCCAGAGTGATTATATTTACATATGTCCTGTCACTGATATTTAACATTATTCATTCGTAAATAAGGTATAATGATTTAATAATCCATCTATCGATCTATCCGCACATTATTTATGTACATCACGCTGTCTATGTCTGTCAGTCTGTCTTTCTGTCTCTCACGCTCTCTGTCTCTGTCTCTGTCGCTGTCTCTGTCTGTCTGTCTCTTTCTCTCTCTCTCTCTCTCTCTCTCTCTCTATATATATATATATATATATATATATATATATATATATATATTGATGGATTTATATACAGCATTATTTCTTTATTGTTGTAAATGTTTTTTGTTTTGTTTTATTTTAAGTATGCCGCGTAAGAAGCTAGCAGATAATGAATTTCCAGCGAATAATAGTGTCAATTCTTTTAATACCTAATTCAAAAGTTAATCTATCAAAGCAAGCACCGTATTCGAACTGATATAGGCACGTTTATGAAAAAGGGGGGATAGTAGCCCGATTCCTAACGGAAGCGGAATCTGACTTTTGGGGGAATTTTCCATCTAGAGCGTGTTTCTTTTTTTCTTTTTTTTTTATTAACGATGCTGTTGAAGAAAACGATAAACACGGATTACAACATATATACATTCGTTGTTATCAAACTTTCTTTCTTTCTCTCTCTCGCTCTTACACTCTTTTCTGTGTCTCTCTATCTCTTTCTCTATCTGTCTCTCTCTCACATACACAGAGACACACACACACACACACGCACACACACACACACACACACACACATATATATATAAATATATATATATATATATATATATACACATCTATTTGATACATGTTTCTTTAAAAAATATAAACAAGCTTTGTACATTTACTTTATGTAAATTCTTTTCACATCATCTGATAAGCTTAATAAAATTAACATTAAACGAAGAAAGAAAATCAAAATATTGATGCCTATTTGTTAAACCTATCTAAGCTTTCGGCTTACATAAGCCATTATAAAAGATGACAATTACATTACAATATATTAAGCAATTCACGGACAATACAGTGATGATAGTCTGTTTCTGTTTACATGGAAGATTTCCAAGCAACGACAAACTCGTGCATATAAGACGCTAGAAGCAAAAATCTCACCGCAGCTTATGACGTCACACATGGCCACGCAAGAGTGAATTCGAGAAGTATTAAGTATGAGAAGCCGTTGGTATAAACCAATGGCTTCTGTTACCAGTTATAGGCATTTAAGAATATTTGTGGTGATTTCAAAGTTTATTTTGTTCAGGTCAGGTTTCAACAGTTTTATGTATATAGCTTCAAGAATTTTTATTTTTTGTTTATTGTTTTCATGTTTAAGTATAGTTGCTTTTTTTAACAAGGATTTTCCGGAATTGTGCATGCTGCCAAGCATGTTGTTTTAAATTATTAAAAATATTAGAGTTATTATTATATAAATATATATATATATATATATATATATATATATATATATATATATATATATAATGTAAACTAATATTATCAATATATATATATATATATATATATAATTCTGTTCATTATCTATCTACCTATCTATCTATCTACCCTTTCGTTATCTATATTAACCTGTTCATTATCTACCTATCTATCTATCTATCTATCTAAGCCTGTTCATTATCTATCTTACTGTCTATTTATGCCCTTTCATTATCTATCTATATATACGGTATCCAAATGCTTTTAGCGAACTACATATAACAATTATATATATTTATTTTATTTAGTGAAAGTTGTTTATCAGTATACTTGTTTTGGTAATATCTGTGGATCTTGAGAAATGAAAATAAATATCTTTTGCCTTTTCCTAGCTGCCATTTAAAATAATCTTATATATATAATTAGACAGCTAAGATGTGATAGTATGAACTATGTTTATTAAAACATCTTTGTTCAAGATTTTTATTTACGCAATTCTTCTAATGATCAGACCATTTTTATTTCGTTTCCAGTGAGTTTTGATTATAACTTGTCCAATGTTTGCGATGAACACTTGGCTTTCCTGAGATATCTAAAAGTTTTATGTTTCTTTATCTTCGTATGTATTGAGTTTTTTTTTTTTTTTTTGTAATTTCCGTGTGTCACATCATCATGCCTTCGGACTAATGTATAATCTCTTCACGCGTCGGTGAGTATCATGAAAGAAGGTTAATGTATCGTTTCCTTATGCGCTAGATTGAACTTAATTTTTATATGTGCATCCATGTTATAAGTTAGGAAATCAGGTATTCGATAAACATTCTAAATATGCGCAACATCAAACATTACAAAAAAATCGAGAAATCCGACAAATCTTTAACGATAATACGAAAATGATATAAGGAATAAATTTCTGACAAAAAAGCTTCTTACAAGATACACAATGTTGAAAATCATCGTGAAAACAAGACAAACAGAAAGAAAATATTGAAAAAATTAAATATATATATATATATATATATATATATATATATATATATATATATACACGTCTGTAGTTTCAAGATTTTTACGTTTTTTATAAACCTAATAAAGAGTAATTATTCTGGGGCACTCACAATCGATGGACACTACTACTGTTGTAATGGTCAGTAGCGAAGCCTCCCTCATTTTATATCGTGGACAATGAATAGAATTTTAAGTTCCCACGTTTTTATTCAAAGGAGAATACTTGTTTTAAATTGTTTTCATTATTATAGTCACAAGCATTTTTTCATTGTTTTGTTGTTACGTTTCTGCTCCCGCTACTCAGTAGAACATTATTCGCGACGTTGACGAAATCAAATTAAAATCGGATGCCGTCCTGACAGGTCGTTTGCTTTCCGATCAAACTCTGTGCCAATTGAATGTGACTGGTGTTAGCAGCTGTCACAAACAATGAGTGCTTAACCATGCCAACAATCTATCCCCAACGTCAATGACTTGAGACATGTAAACACGGTGAAGTTTCAGAAAAGAGATAATGATAAAAAGAGATAGAAAATTAAATAAACGAAAGGCTCTGCTATTCAGGGACAAGACTTTTAATTAATGATGATAAACTATGCGTGTTAGTTGAAATATTTTTGCATGTTTCTGTTTTTACCATGATTATTCTCCTTGATTTTCGTTTGAACACATATTTCTAGTAAAGAATACCTGCAGTTAAATGTGATTCAGTGAGGTACATTTTAGCGTCAGAAAGCATGCGGTTGCCACACTTTTACCTTTGGGCTTGATGAAATGGCATATAAATTGCTTCGGATGTGGAAACATCAGTTGAAATATATTTTTATTCAGTAGAATTTTACGAACATTTTTGTTTCTTTTTTTTTTTGTTTTATCATCTCTTATAATTTAAACATTTCCCACAATTCCAACAAACATTCTGTTAACGTCGTCGAAATCTTTTTCATAAAATGGCAAGGCGAATTATTTTGTAAGACAAACTTGACAAACTGTTAGTCTTCTTAGCACTCTGTTGAATCATGTAGTGTCATTCATGCAATGTTTAATTTCTTCGAGACGCTAACTCTTAAAACTATATACGCCTACCCGAAGTTATGGCTTTAATCAGATACAACGAATATGTTTCTCTCTGTCATATAAATTATGTACAGTAACACAAGTACTTTTTCTAAAAAAAAAAATAATAATAAAGCTATAGTTTTTCTAAAATTCGCTTCAGATGTATATTTTACTATGCTTAGCTAACTCTGTTCAAGAGATAAGAATATATATTTGGGACAATACGGGGACATAATTATAGGCGTTCGGTTGAATTTGTGAACAATAGTTGCACACATATGGACAGAATGGGGAAAATTCGAAATTATATTGTAAACGTCAAATATTTCTTTTGACACATTTGATGATATTACACAATTATATATAGTGCATTCTTTTAGATGCTTCTGTTGTAGGCTAAAAAGTGTAAAACTTCGTAGGCAAAAAAGAATAAACATAATTTGCTATTCAAAAATCGTTCAGACTAGACTGTTACACTTTTAACTTTTCTTTCTTAAACAATTATTTCGTTAGTTTACATAACAGTTCGATGGTAAAATTGAGATTGAATGGATTTTGATAAGTTTTGTGATACTTTTACATGAAAGAAGACTAGGAAAATCTTCACACATACGCCATATTGAAAACAAGAGGGGCAGAGGGAAACAGTAAATAAAGTAACATGTGCAAATGGTTGGTAAGACATGGAGGAAGAATATAATGAAAACACTTGCTAAGAGATAGAAAGTATGGGAAGTTGATTGACGAGTCTTTAATGAACAAGCAATTTTGAAGAACTTTTCAGAGTCTTCAAAAGCATACGTCCTCATTTGATAAATAAAAACCATTCCAGCATATGGTATTGAAGGTCGTCGTATTCTTCTTCTTCGTCGTCGTGGTCGTCGTCCTCATCCTCCTCTTCCTTCTTCTTTGTCGTCCTAATTCACGTCTTCCTCATTCTTCTTCGACGTCCTCCTCATCACCCTCTTCCTTCTTCTTCTTCGTCGTCCTCATCCACCTTTTCCTTCTTCTTCTATTTCTTCGTCGTCCTCATCCTCCTTTTCTTTCTTCTTCTTCGTCATCCTCATCCGCCTCTTCCTTCTTCTTCTTCGTCGTCCTCCTCATCACCCTATTCCTTCTTCTTCTTCTTCTTCGTCGTCCTCATTCCCCTCATTCTTCTTCTTCGTCCTCATCCTCCTTTTCCTCCTTCTTCTTCGTCCTCATCCTAACCTTCCTTATTCTTCTTCTTCTTCGTCGTCCTCATCCATCTCTTCCTCATTCTTCTTCTTCGTCATCCTCATCCTCCTCTTTCTTCTTCTTCTTCGTCATCGTCATCCTCATTCTCCCCTTCCTTCGTCTTCTTCTTCTTCTTTCATCCACTTCTTCTTCTTCTTCTTCTTCTTCTTCGTCTTTATCTTCTTCTTCTTCTTTTTTTTTCTTCTTCTTCTACTTCATCCACTTCTTCTTCCTTCATTCTTTTCTTCTTCTTTCTTCCTCTTCTTTCTTCTTCTTCTTCTTCTTCTTCGTCGTCCTGATCCTACTCTTCCTTTTTCTTCTTCGTCCTCATCCTACTTTTCCTTCTTCTTCTTCTTCTTCTTCTTCTTCTTCTTCTTCTTCTTCTTCTTCTTCTTCTTCTTCTTCTTCTTCTTCTTCTTCGTTTATTCTTCTTCGTCTTCTTCTTCTTCTTCTTCTTCGTCTTCTTCTTCTTCTTCTTCTTCTTCTTCTTTCTTCTTCTTCTTCTTCTTCTTCTTCTTCTTCCGTTGTCTTCTTCTTCTTCCTTTTCTTTCTTCTTCTTCTTCGTCGTCGCCTTCATCCTCTTCTTCCTACTTCTTCTTCGTCGTCCTCATCCTTCTCTTTCTTCTTCTTCTTCGTCGTCCTCATCCTTCCTTTCCTTCTTCATATCGTTGCAGGCGTGATGGATCACGTCTCTCCACTACTGGTTATTGTTCAATGCAACATCACTCACATTCATTCAAACTGTATGGCTTCCTTCTTAATTAGATTCTTCTTCTTATTGTTACGGATTTTTTTTGTTTTTACTCTCCAAATCTTTCTTCCAGTATATGCTGCGAGTTGTCAATTCTTTCCGGTAGTCTTTTCTCCTAATGTTTCTCAGAAATTTTCAGTTAGCACTGTAGTAAAAACAGAACCAGTGAATAAAAATTTACTAAATGTCCCTGACTACTGAGGAATATTACAAGGTGCTGTTTATAACTCCTAGATTTTAAGGGGAGATAACCGATGATTTATCAGCACAGGCACTATATGGTTTTAAGAACATGTGCAATTTTGCATCCATTTTCATTAAAACATCTTCGATGCTCACATGTTCTCTTCATTGTATTCTTTGAATTCTTCCGTAGAAACACATTTCTATTACTCACGTTTATCTGTGTGAAAATTGTCTAGCCTTTCGTTTTCAATACACGTTTTATTCCTATGATTTTGAGTTGTTAAATAATTTGTTTAGATTACCGAAGCCAGCTCTTGTTGTACCAATTACATTCGAGTATCTGAGTCACATTATCTACTGCCCTCTGATATAACACTGCCAATTTAGTTAAACTTATGTACTTGCTCAGCATTGCCGTCTCAAATTCGATTCTAGTGTCATAGAATTACTCTCTAGCTAAGGTGCATCTGTTCTATCATACTAGCTGGTTGTGCATTGCTATAGTAATATATCACCTTGACAATATATGGAGCAAGAAAAATAAATGAAAATATTTGTAAATGTATTATAAACTAGAAACTGTCATTATAAAACTGAGTCTAACCGTGGGCGTTATAACTGATCGCCTTTAAAGGCGACGCAATTTGAAGGCCCTAAAATCGATTAAATTAATTAAATAAAATAAATTATTGTTTTGTTTTATTTGTTTCAAATTAATTTCCCTTACAACACAGCGTTCACACATTTTAAAACTGGCAGGAGCAGATGTATGCTCAGTGGACAGAAATCTATTCGACTGTTTAATTCAGAGCTGATCGATTCCAGCTAATAGACGAGT
>CAHIKZ030002395.1:172500-240000 GCA_903632075.3 Acanthosepion pharaonis
ATTCATCTACAAATTGCATATGCATGCAAAATGACGATATGCATAAGGATAAAAAAAAAATTATGTCAGCCAAAAGTTTTTCCTAAAATGAATGCTCCCTTTCCAAGCTATCATACATTACTATAAAAAGGAAAAAGAAAGAAAACAGTTACATTCAAGATCTTTTATTTTATTAGATGTTAATTAGTTCTTTTTTTTTTGTTTTACGAATTGGTCAAACCCAAACTCAAGCAAAAACATTGTTTTCAATCGTTATGAGTCTACCGATTGAATAGAATTTTATAATAAACAATTGTCTTGTAAATGGAATTTTTAAAGCATTCTGAATGTAAAAATAAAGAAAAAAAGTGTGCAAGACAATAATAAACACTACCTGCCAAAAAAAAAATGAAGTTTTGTTGAAATAGGTTGAAAATATAGGAAATCCGATCCCATATATAAACGAACACACACACCCACAAACAACCTGGGTTTTATAATAAGTATTACTCGATATGAGTTGTGCCCCTTTCATTCTCAACAGCGATGCATCTTAATCGTGTTTTCAAATTGATTTCGTGCAAAAACATTTGTGTTCTTCAAATTTTTGGCGCTGTCAGAACCACCACAAGGTAAGTTTACGTAGTCCTGTGAAGTTTTGTTGAAATCGGTTGCAAAATGTAGGAAATCCGATCCAATATATAAACGTAAAGACACACTCACACACACACAACCTGGGTTTTATAAGTATGATTAATATATTTATAAAAAAGTTTGACAACACCAATAACATCATTTATTCACTTTCGTTTATTAGACAATAAATTACACAATTTAATCTCTTCCATAATTTGCCTTGACTTTCAGTTAGGGTGAATTATATTGGTGAACGTTCTTAAATTTATAAATTCTAAAAATCTAATGACATTGTTACTTTTGTTTGTGAATACTAGTTGCAAAATTATATACAATTTGCCTTGATAACGCCCATCATAGGAGGAAATGATTTGCCTACGTTTTTTGCTTTGGCTTTTACTCATTCATATATATATATATTCAATATACAGCCAGTTAGACCAGGGCTAGAGGAATGTAGGACGCCTATGGCTAAGATACAAAGACAAGCTGAAAAAGCAACTTGTCCGCAGTTAATATATCACATAACACCCTTGAGCGCTTAGCTTTGGAGCGGGTAGAATGGAGATCAACGTGTTTTATTGGAGTCAGCAATTTTCAATCTGCTTGTCTGAATCATCTTCAAGAAGCGAGAGCAAGATCTAAAAGGTCAGCCAATCTAACAGTGATCTCATCTTACAATTCTCACACCTGTTTCATATGTGGCCTCCTTTGTAAATCACTAGGGGGGCTTAAATGCCACTTAAGATTATCGCATAAACTTTCATAAATGAATCAATAAGCTGTCAGATCCTCATACGTCGAAAACGACGGGGAGTTCATTATATATATATATATATATATATATATATATATATATATATATATATATATATATATATATATATATATTATAATTATTATTATATGGTGTCCTTATAGTGTGGATACATATGAAAAATGTATTCGTAAGTGAATATAACGAAGAAAAATAGATTAATGACCCCGGCTCTTCGATTAAAAATGACTCAAAATTTATAATAGGGGAGCCAGGTCCAATTCAAGTTTGGTTCGCTATATTCACTTACGCGCAAATATTTTGGGAAAATATACACATCCACCTCTTCTCCTGACAGATATGGTTTAATCAGTAAGACCTGTATCACTAAACCATTAATATTTAAATAAATACTTTAAAAAATACTTTCTGCCTTTAATTAACCTGCAAACGTTCGATAAGCCGTAAAAAAACGTATCAATCAATCATCGTCGAATCCATGTTAAGCATAATCGGGTCGGTTTCGTTTGCAACAAATTGTCTGACCTGGTACAAGAAGATTATTTTCCCGAAAGAAATATCTGGTGAGTGTTTGTTTATATTCTCATTAATTAATTAATGGATATTATTTCATGTTATAGTTTAATGAATACATATACCTGAGAAGTAAAACTGACAACTAATTGTTAAACGTTTGCCTCCTATATAAAAAAAATATACGTCACACAGCGATCAAACCCCAATTCTTTTACCCTTCGAAAATGACATGGCGGCTATAAGTGTTTTAACACCTCAACTATAATCTACTCGAGAGAGAAGTAAGGCTTATATACAGTTCTTAATAAAGAAGCCTATCTTTTGGGATATTTCGACATCTGTATATTTTAATTTTATCTTTGTAACCGAAATGTAAACTACATAATTTTAAGCACTTAATGCATTTTTAATTCGACATTATTTTTTTGTTATTACGTATTTTTTATTAAATGTGTGTATGTGCTTTCCATTCATACTCGTTAAAAATTACTTGTATAGATTAAGACAGTGCCACTTAAGTCGGTTGTAAAACATTTCTTCTTAGAAAATAACATATTACATTTTTCTTAATAGCAATGTGCCAACTAATTTTGATAAAATAGTTATTTTAAAAATATAAATTATCGAATACATTCACTTGTGTATATTTAAAATTGTAGGTTACTCAGATGTGCAAGTACGAATTTAGCATAAAGATAAAAAAACAAAAAAAACTAACGAATGTTTATTCATTTATGAGATCATTGTCTGTACTAAAAGGATAGAGGTCGTGGAAGTTTTTCCAACTATGAAAAGAGACCTCAATACAATTACCGATTTATCTAATGCCTATAGATCAGATTATTTTCGTAATTATTACACTGGGAAAATATGTTTGTGACAATCTAATTTGAGATTCGTACGAATCGATTTTGCCTTGGTTAATGCGATTATTTAATCAGTATATTCGTTAATGAATATTTGAAAAAAATAGTATTAGTACTTAGAGAAAAAGTACGAAACAAAAATTCCACTCATGATGTTATATCTGTATAAATAATTCTTAAATCTCAAACGGAAACAATTTACAATTTTTATTATAGGTTTAGGTTCTTTCATATCAAAGTGTTTTCATTACCCTCAAAAACCTTAAGCTTCAGGGGTTGAGCAAAACACCATACAAAATAAATCTGCAATGATTGTTTATTAATACTACAAATGGGAAAAATTTATGTCGGTTTTGCCTTTATTGCTGTACTTAGCAACCAGTCCAGGGTAATCCAAAATCAGTTTGATGTGCAACTCAGTACGGTATAACTTTACGAGTTATGGAAACCACAGATGTATCAACTAAAAATCTTATGATGCGGACCTATATATTTTACATTGATTTTACAGGTTTGTTAACATAACGACGAGAACAACAACGTATATAATACCAATACTATTATTAATAATAATTAACTAGATTTCACCCGTAAAAAGTTCACAATTTTCCTATTTACATAGTCTGAATTATATTAATTCTTCAATTGATGATTGAATAAGTTACTATGACATTATCCCTCAAATTCACCCCATCGTATCATTAAACATATGAGCTTAAGAAATTTAACAAAACATTGCAATAACAATCATAAATATGTATGGTGGTCGTTATTTTTATAAGTAAATGACTAAATTGGAAATATTTGAAAATGACAAATTTTTCTTTGCAATTATACTGAAACAGACATTAAAAACTTCTCTCTTCGTTCTTTCTTTCAATTCTGTCTGATATCAAGTAGCGCCTTTGATATTTTTCTTCTTCTCATGGGACAGAAACGGCAATACACGCTGGCCGATCGCCTCAAAAATAAAAGACGGTGTTGTGTCAACAGAAATGTGTTTGTACAGAATAATCCTGATAATATCAGAAACTGAACTTGTGAGCAACAATGGATTTTTAGAGAACATGGACGCAAAAAAAGACCCTTATAATTAACACCAAGAAGACGAAATTGAAATTTCTAGGTCACACAATGAGGAAAGCGTGCTTGACAAATTTCACACTGAGATGAAAAATTGAAGGCAAAAGGGACTGCGTTAAACAACGCATAATTTATCTAGAGGGGCTTGAATAAATGGATGGCGGTTAAGATTTTAGGAAGGATATCGTAACGTCTAAATTCACTAAGAACTACAAAAACGGTAAATTGTGGAAAGCTGTGATCACCAACCTCCTGAATGTACACAGCACATAGAAGAAGGACACTCGCTATTTCTCTCTGCCTCTCGTACATTCAATATGTCTCGTGTCATATTTTTGCATGTCCACTTTCCTCATTATTTGAGTTACGGTCATATCAATTTGAAACACTGATTCTCATACGATAGACGAAGTTAATTAACGTTGAAACTGCACAATGCCTACACGCTTGACAGCTTAGACATACCAGGTGCTCTGTCTTTGGAGGGTGGGCGATGGTAATTGATAACGGCTCGGAAATGGAACTCAGCTCTGCGATTTCGAATTTAAGTCTGGTTCGTTATTTTTATTTACGAGCAAATACCCTTTCATAACGTTAGGCTCCACCTCTTCTACATTAGGTATATGTAAATTCGCATGAAAGTTGTGTAAGACAAGAATATTCTTACTTTTTCAAACTATAATATGAGACAATTTTTAGCGAATCAGAAAACATACTACGATTCATGACTGGCGGCTATAATCTTAACAACGTAAAATATGCAGATGACATATTGTTGATCGCAGACAGAGATAGGACCCTACCGGTAATCTTACAGAAGTTAGTGAAGGAAAGCGATAAGAAAACAAAAAAAAACTAAACATCAATTACAAGAAGATAAAATGCATAGTTTTTAGCAAAATGAACTGCACAATATAGAAATTACAATTTGGAGATACCTAAATCAAATGCTACAATAATTTAAATGATTGGGAAATGTTTCAACAAAAAAATGGAAAGTGAGACGGAAAGGCACATTGACCTAACGAAAGTAGCCTTACCAACTCTAAGACAATTATTAAAAACTGTTAGAAGCAAAGAGCTGTTATGAAATATTAGTTCTCCTGACAGCGAATGTAGAACGATTTCTCCATATATGAAGAGACTTGGGGCAACAGAAATGAAGTTTAAGCGAAAATGTAAAAAAAAGGACACTCATGCTTAATATGTGTAAGAGGCGGTTGCAATTTCTAAGGCAAATGAGGATAGAGAACTTGGAAAATTAGATATCCACATAACATGTAGAAGGCATATGTGACAGAAGAAAACAACGCACAAAATCCACGGCGAGCGAGGTTTAGGAGAGAAAAAAAAAATTATTAAGGTTTCAAAAGGTTAGGAAAATGTGGAGTGCAATGAACGCCTACGTCCGAAAGGGAGACGGCATATAGAAATATAATATTCCTACGAACTGATAACAAATATTCTGGCTTTAAATTAATTGTAATATTTTGATATGACTTACATATGAATCTTACTTATTATAAAACGCAGATTGTGTGTGTGTGTGTGTGTGTCTGGAACTTTATATATTGGATCGGATTTCCTACATTTTTCAACCAATTTCAACAAAACTTCACAGGACTACGTAAAATTACCTGCGGTGGTTCTGACAGCGCCAAAAATTGGAAAAAACACAATTGTTTTTGCACAAAATCAATTTGAAAACATGATAAAACACGATTCTGTCACCAGAATGAAAGGGGAACAACTCATATCGAGTTATACTTATGAAACCCAGGTTGTTTGTCAGTGTGTGTGTGTGTGTGTGTATTCATTTATATATGGGATCGAATTTCCTACATTTTTCAACCGATTTCAACAAAACTTCACTTTTTCGTGGCAGGTAGTGTTTCTTATTGTCTTGCACACTTTTTTCTTTATTTTTACATTCAGAATGCTTTAAAAATTCCATTTACAAGACAATTGTTTATAATAAAATTCTATTCAATCGATAGACTCATAACGATTGAAAACAATGTTTTTGCTTGAGTTTGGGTTTGACCAATTCGTAAAAAAAAAAAAAAAAAAAAAAAAAAAACTAATTAAAACATGCATGTCCGTTAACCTTAAACAATAATCTTTGTCAATTTTATTTTTCAGTCTTTATGATGTTCGATACTTGATCTATCTCTTACTGTTACATCCCCGGGCAACGCCGGCCTCTACTGCTAGTCAATTATAAATCATCAATTTGTTCTAGTAATTTTAAATACATTTTTTCCGATCTATGTATCGGTGTATTTATTTTCTATTATTCATTAAACTTCTCCGTTTCACACATGTTCTCTTTCTTTAATGATCAGTATCACTTCTGCTGTGATAATATGTTTCAGCGTTCAAGACCTTATAGAGGAGAGATATTACATAAAAAATATCAACTTTCAAAAGCATCATTAGTGCACTCACAAGTAGATTAACTTAATCTCGAGTAATTCCTTTGCAGCTTATGGCTGTATCAAATTGAAACAAAGATTCTCGTCCGATCCTAGAAATTAAGCAACTTTGTACCTGGTTAGTACCGTCAGGAGTGACCGCTTGGGAATACCATATCTTTTAAGCTTGGATGCGCGCGTTGTGGATTGGATAACAGCTCTGATTGGGAAATCGGAAAGATGAAGTCCTATTCCTGTTATATGCGTTACATTCACGTACTCGCAAATACCATTACACTTTGTTATCATTCCATAACTTCTTTTCCTAGCTATGGGTTAAATAATTGTATGTTTATCTGAATGTCATCATTAACTAAAAAAAAAACCTTTATTACGATATTCACTTTGAAAAAAAATGAATTAATTATTCTTCCATTTCGAAAAATAACCGTCGGCTTCAAATTATCTACACAAGCTTGATAAGGCGTAAAAACAAATAAATTAATCCATTTATACCTTAGACTGATAACACGTAGCGCTCTCAGAAAAACTAAAGAATCGTTCCTTCCTCATTTACGTACATTTAATTGATACCTTAACGTTAGAGTATAAGGTCAAATTATACATTTATATAGTCAAGGCATTCGTTGGTGAGACATTTACTGATTAAATATCCTTTACTCAGATCGCTTCAGAGAAGACGAAAAGATGAAAGTCAGTCTCGAACAAGTGAAACGGAAACAGTGATACCAACTTCAAACAGTATTTTAAATAGAAAGCATCAAGTCAGGAACCTAGGTCACTTAAGCCTTTTCTTCCCCCCACATCAGCGCACCATCAAAGCCGTTCTCTTAAGTTTGAACCTTATTTGTAACGAGAAGAGTTGTGTACTAGTTGTTTGTCTGTTCCGGGCAGGTGTTAAATACAGCTCAACAGCTTTTATATAATTCCCCCACCCCTCACAACAACAGTCCTCTAACTACAAACTGTGGAATCTGAAGTGTCTTAATATTTATAAATTATATTGTCTCTACACAAAGAGCTTGATTCGTTTTCTCCTCTGATTCTGATAACAGAATAAGACATTCTCTTATTTCATTCCAGTTACGCTGATTCGACAAAGAGAAACAGAACCCTGGAAATAGATGGGAGATAAAGGCTGCATTTTGGAACAACTGTTTGCTGTCTACTGAGAGATGCTATACTTATATAATACCACAAGGAATATATTTTCGAAGTTAAAAGACAGTGAATATTGAAATGCAGTGTAGTACACTACATATAGTAGTAAATTCTGGGCGATCTCCTCACTGATGAAGAGACGAAAAAAAGAAGGTAACAGAAACGTCGATGCGAAGAATACAGTCGACGGAGAGTTTAAGCAACAAAGAAGTCTTAATAAAAATAGAAAGAAAACGACACTTAAAATAAGAATCAGAAACACTTACCTCTTAAAAATTAAGTTGTTGGTCGGATAAATTGCCAGGCATTCCAGTGCAATCGAAATTACTTTTGAACTGATAGCTCACACACAAACACGTTTAGTAACATGGAACTAATCAGAAATCGTGTTATTTTCCCAGTAACATATCAAGTCAAAATAAGTATCATATTAATTTTTATATGAAAGCCTACTACAAAAAAGTAGCCTGTTTCATGAACCACATCCTACCTTTATTCAACTAAATCATCAAATATCGTAAAATACTTTGAATTCCTTCTAAGTTTTGATTCTAAAGTTCAAAGCGCATGCGTCGACGGAACCGAACAGCATAACCCTGCCAACACAACATCGCCGAGTTAACACCGCAGATTGAGCGCCGAGACAACTCAGGACAACTGAGGCAACTCACCACCAGAAGAAACAAACTTTTTTTTCTTTGTAACCGAATAAGAGTAATGTATTCAGGGTTAAAACCTTAATCAGTGAATATTTTACTTCAAATAAAGAATTTGAAAAGGCGTTATGTAAGATATGAAGAGATTTTTAATTTTTAATTATTTTTAATGAAGCAAATAGTAAATGAATTCATTTTTTATTAAAAGTTGTTTGACATAAAAATAATTCAGTAAAACACACTTTTTTTTAGTTATTCTTTAAAAATAGAAAGATTCAAAATAAAATGAAGCAGCATAGATGGCATCTCATTGAATAAACGTGTACCTGGCTTCACTGAATGATATTGAATGCAATGTCTGTCTTGCATCATCTTTGTTGAGTCACATTATAGAGTAATCGACGATTTAATTTTACAGTAGTAATGATTGTTGTTTCAAAGGGGACTAAAGTGAGGCATACAAACTTAGGAAAATAGTGATTAAAGGAATGTAAATTTATAAATAAAATGCTTCATACTTTTAGTTTTGTAACGTTTTTATCTTCACCCATAAGACTCTAATTTCTCACTAGATATTATGGACGGTTGCAGTTTCATAGAACTTCCTTGCCGTGAGCGTAAATTGTGACTCATAATTCCCACAGACCTCAACTTGAACTCATGCACAGAATCCATTGCTAAAGACGCTGGAAAATGTTCTCATCGTATCGCTCCTGAAAGTATCTAGCTTAACCTAACGAAATCAAATGTTGACAAGAATAAAAGTACATTAAAACTGGAGGGCTGCTGTCACATCTGTTCTGTAGCTGCCCACTTCTTACACTCACCACTTGACTTCAAATGTGAGTATGCGGCCTAGAAAGCAATGAATCATTTTCAAACCCCACAGCACTTTTAACACAAACGGTGACTACACTATGGAGATTACCATAGAAAATGTTCTGGCGAGCTCATAGCTACGTTCCACCAGTTCAAATCTTTGCCTCTAAGATCTGGCAAATACACAGAGGACAAGGGTCTTCATTTTGTTCTTATTCCAGGGCTAAAACAGATATTCTTCCAAGGGACCGATGTTTTTGTGAAACTGATTCCCCTTTGGATGCTTCTCCGATGCCTACAATATTAACCTGTTCAGGTCTAGGGTTAACCGTTTTCCATCGAAAAGATATTAATAAGATCCAACACTTATTCAATGTCTGTAATGCCTTAGAGCAATTTAATTCAGTAATCATGAAAATTGACAGGTCATATATTGGGTGAATAATATCGTAAAATTACTTCATTTCGGTCAGAATATTTACTGTATCTATTTATCTTTATATAAAATTCTGTGACATTCGTTAATCCGCCTGTCTGTCCGTGACACTAGAGAGAGTAGTCATACCCTGATTTATCAAAACTAAATTTTGGGGAGAACTGCGAGTAGGTAACGGGTGGGACAAAGCACATTATTTTTTTTTTCAATATAATTTTACGTAAGCTAAACTAAACGCAAACAATTGTTTTCGAGTGGAAACATATCGTTTTAACTACTTTTAAGGGGTTTTCGTAACTTTTCAAAGATCTTGTTTTAGACAAGAATCTAATTTAGAGTTCGCCCTGCGTTTGCGAGAACTATAAACAAATGATTCAAAGAGTTGGAATTTGGCTCCAGAAAGAAATATTTACGTAAGTCCAGTTGTATGTTGCATTGTCAAGAGTAAGAAATGTAAATACTTTCTTCATTGTTAAGAAGGAAACAAATTTCTTAAAAATAGTTTAACATGAAATCATGTAAATTAAATTGAAGAAAATATTAAACCGCGAAGTAGGATCTTTGTGAAAGTATTTTCCAAACATGTCAACTTACGCAAATTTCATTGATCTGTTTGGCCAAATTGAAAGAGACGTAGAATTTTTAAAAAAATTTATAGTGTAAAAAATACAGATAAGTTTCAAGGACATATATTGGATTGGGTAGATCTCTACCAACTTGAAAGCATTAATCGCGGCAGAAAAAAAAAGTTTCAATAAAGGCTTTCGTTGTCTTTCTAGAAACGTTGAGAACGCGTAGACTAGAGGTGGCATAAGTTCATCAACATGGGGCATCCAGTGAGGGTCGATATCTCGACAGAGTCGTAACGCATCTAGCAGGACACGCTTACTAACGATTACACTATATCAGCAAACGCTAGGTATGTTTCTCTAAAAGCACTAATTAGTGAGAATAAATTTTAGATTTAGTAATTTGCATAAAATCTACTTATGATATTACATGTTGCAAAACAATAATTAAAATTTAATAGATATTATTCTGAACATTATATTTTATAATTACTTATCACTTTGCGAATAAATTCTCTTAAAATGTTTTCACGAAAAAAAATAATCTCGATTTTAATATAGCTTATAAATAATCTAAATTAACCGTGGAGAAAAATATGTGGCTGTACGTGTCGATGCAGCTTATGCCACAATATAAATTGAAGAAATGCCACAAGGGAAAATATTTAAACAGAGATATTTCCTTTTCGAATTGTAGCCAAAAATATTTCCTGTTGGACGGGCCTCGGCTTTATAAGTCTGTCTATATTGGAACAGTGATTGAAATTGCAAATACGATAAGAGCAAATAGTGAGATTCCTAAAATTAGTTTATGGCGTGAGTTCAAAGCAGAATAAATCGAATTTGACGAACTTAACACTTAATTGTCCTTTGTGTTAATCCAAATGGTTTCTTATATAGATAAGTCTGATCGCAGGTGGACAGAGACTCGGCAAAACTTCGACTCGTGAAAAGAAGTGAACAAATTGTCAACATTAAATACCTATGGAGAAGATTTTAGGTCGCTTGGGAAATTTAGTCACGGTTTAACCATGGCTCACCATTTCAAACTCTTATTCTATTCACTCTCCTAATCTCACTTCATTTCCCTGTCTGCATCTTGACGACTACATGTCTGTATTGATATGTGCGTATGCTTGTTTGTGTTTGTACGTATGTAAAATAGTGAAAGGTCAAATTACTTACATATTTGATGATAGCATTTAACATAAGTTATATTTAAAGGATTTCGATGGTGAAGTGATCGAATATACGTGATTGAAATCATTTATAGTCAAAATGTATATTTTGAGCTTTGGACCGATCATATTCTAAATATGGAAATCATTTTTAATCCAAGATTATAATGGTAATATCAGATATCTTCATATGAGGAAACATTCGGTAATTCTTGACCCAGTGGTCAGTACTGCTCTCGGTGTGAATTTATAATTTTTTCGCTTAAAAGAATTCTTCAGAAAAACAAGTTTCTCAAGTCAACTGTTATCGTTCTTTTCAAGGTTCATGGGATTTTCTTTCCTAAGCTAGTACTTAACGTAGTATAGAACATTATTATTATGCCATTAATTTCCTTTCGAATTATACACGGTATCCATTTTAGCAGTCACTATTGATGATGTAGTTTCGTTTATTCTTTACAGTTTTTGTTTATGGTTCTGTAGCGCCAGCCCAAAAGACTTGAAGACTTACAGACTTTATTCACTGAATATCATTTTCAACCATTCATATTAGACAGCAGTTGTGTATAGATATATTCTTGTCATCTACATGGAAGTTTTGATCTGACGAGTCTATTTAAGTACATGATTCGTATTTTCAGGTTAATGTTTTTGTTTCTCTCAATTTGTGCCATTGTGTGAAACAACCTCTGGCAGAAAAAATATTCTATATTCGATTTTCTTAATTCCTATAATAAATTTGTTACAATGTTCAATACAATGAGATATTTGAAATGTTTAATAATTACCAATTTCCCGGAATGATAGGTTCTGGTGTTGCGTAATCATTGCTTTCTTTCCATTCCAGATTTAAAAGATAATCGGAATGAGTTTACATTTTTATTACTACTAGTGTTTAGTAAATAATAATAATAGTAATAACGAAAATAAATGTACTGATGCTACACTAGACATAACTCTCGCTTACTAATTTTAATAGACAGAAGGCGGACATATACAAGATTTGTATTGAGGAAATAAGATAGGCTACAGTAAATATTGTCTTTTCAGTTGCTAGATCCTAAACATGTTCTTTAAAATGACTTACTGCACAAATGAGAGACACATACTGAAAATTGGGGACAGCCTCGTTTGGGGAAAATCTGAGTGAACTGGCTTACTCGAGCTGCATATATTTCTGTGACGCTATACAATGTCGTACACTGCTTATTTTTTAAAAGTCTGTAGTCATATCGCGCATATTTTGTTAAGATGCATTGCCTAGTATAGGCTGATGAAAATTGTTTTCATGATGGGACTATTGTGCTTCGAAAATTTTTGTATCATAATTAATTACCGCCTTATATTTACATGCTTAACAATTTATTCTAACATCCCAGATACATCTTTCTGTTGTATTTTATCGAATCCATTTGGAAAAGTTTTGAATCTCAACTATAGTTATGTCTGTCTTTCGGCTAATTCTGACATCATTACGACCAACAAAAAAGCATTCATTTTTATAGAATCATAAACCCAACCACATTGTTCTTCCACCATTTCCGATATAATTCCGCTACAAACTCAATTAATTAAAATCCCAATCGTTTGTGCGATATTTTAACTAGCTTAAAAGACATATTTTTTATGTATATAGAGCAAGTGTAGCCCGAGTTAGAGGGGTTCAAGTCATAGGGAGAAAAAGAATTTGTCGTTTATTTATATATTTATTTATTAGAAAGAAAGAAAGAAAGAAAGAAAGAAAGAAAGAAAGGGATTGGATTTTTGACACTTCCTTCCTCACCCGGATACAAGTCCCAATGCAGGATGTTCTAGAATTTTCATTCCGGGATCATTCTGATTCCAAAAAATTATAATATACCTATGTAGAACAAGTGTTACCCTTCAGATATATTTTATTTATAAACTACAATAATCGTAACAATGCAAATGCCATGTCAGGCTGTCATATCATATATTATATTCTCCTACGGTTTTCCTTCATCGTGAACTTTGCCATTCGAATTCTAATTTATAATATTATATTTAAAGATGGCTTCCTCTCTGTTTCCATGGAAGAATTCTCATATGTAAACATCATTTGTTATATTAACCTTTCTTTTTCGAAAATGATCATACCTCCTTCAAATTTTATACTGCAAAACATATACTGACAGCATACGCTAACTTTGAACAAAGCCGTAAAATATAAAAAAAAACAGTAATCTAAAAGAGCTTTTTTACTATATCCAACCAAGTAGTATATTAACATTTTAATATATATGAAACTTTTTAAAACCTAATTTTGAAATTTATATCTACACAATTTTGCTAAACTTATACATACTACAATTTCAACCACTTATGCATAGAAAAAAGAAATATAATTATATGATCGTTTAAACATTTGACATTTTTATCCGCATAAAGAACTTAAATTTAAAAGAAAATTAAATTTTAAAAAAATAGAACAAAATATTCATGTTAAAATTTTCCTACAAAACAATCAGGAAAATATATAACCGAGATAAAATCCATATTTAAAAAATAAGCCACAAATTGTTGATATACCGTAAAGCAAATCAAAAAACCAAAATTTATTTATCTTCGCGATGAGTTTCCTAGTGAGAAAATGCCATCTCTCATTATAAGCAGTTTTGCTTATTCCGATGCTGCCGTTACCCACAGAAATAACGATTTCATATATTTTCTTTACAAAGTTCACAAACGCAAACATAACGAAGCTGGAAATTCGGATATAGCAAACAGAAGCTGGAAATTGCTTTCTACAAAGAAATGCTGGGATTTCCAGATATTCTCCATAGTTTGGAGTATTTCTGAAAACAGAATAACTGCACGTAGCTTTGCTTTAGTTCTGTGGCAGTTTTAAGTACATGAAAAAATCTGAAAATTGAAAACGTTTAATAATTTGAACAATATGATATTAAATACAATGGAATGAGCAATCAGTGATTGTTAAAAATTAATGAATGTATGGGATTATGATGATTACAAAGTTTACTAGGTTGGGGGAGCGGAAAAGTTCTTAGGCAAGAAGGAGGCAAGAATTTTCCCAAGATCTTGATCTGACCGAGAAGATTTTCAATGACCTCCACACCTCTATCATATTTAATTGAATCTAGTAAGATTATATGATGTTAAGAGTTTCAATATAATGATATTTTGTAATATTAGGCATGAAGCCACAAAAAAAGGCAAGATAAGGGATAGATTAGCATTATGTTAATGTCGAGAATAAAATATCTTCATGATTTCTAGAGTTATTATATTTATAGTTGATTTTCTCTAACATTTCAAATTTGGTGATATTGCCGATTCTGCAGAGTGAGTTGCTGATCATACATCATGGCGTGCAGACTTTATCTTTTAGAATCAATATGAAAAAAAAACAAAACTTTTCATTAGAATTCATATTTGTCTTTTCAGACAACTCTCTCAGTATAAAACACAGTGCATCGGGCTTTTTGATTTACGTATAGGAAACATATCTTCAGATATACGATTATATTTTTACCAAGGCAAAAACACACACAACACTCGCCATATTTAATTGTCTGGGTATGAGTTTGTAACCCTGGATTCACGATTTTACGACCATCAGATTGCAACCCATGGTTACAAACTCATATCCATACAACTAATTATGTTAGGTCTATCACTGCTATTGAGCGTTTTTTCGGTAAGCATATATATATATATATATATATATATATATATATATATATATATATATATATATATATATATATATTTGCGTATTTAGGCATGTATGATTGAATAAATTACAGACATTTTGTTTCGTAATGAAAAAAAAACCGTTCATACTCACGAATAACCTTCTGTGTATCAATGTCAAAGGATGAGAGAAATGTGCTATGGCTGTTGAATTTATTTTATTTTCATTTCCCAAGTACTTTCGACCTTTATCCCAGATCATTTTCAGGAGTGCAAGTGGTAGAAAGCTGTATGTTTTTCATTAGTATAAGTATTTATATAAAGATGAGTGTTATTATATGTTACCGTATTTTCTGTTATGCTTTTAAATCAAAAACGGTTGACAGTGGGCTGAGCGTTCATTAGAACGTGAGACAATTATACATTATGGAATTTTTTTCTTCTGTGTTATAATGTCAATAAATTTCTCTCCTCCTTTAACACCAATGCACGGAAGATTATTCGTGAGTATGAATGATTTTTCTTAAAAAATATAGCAGACATAAGGACTAATTTATTCAATCAGACAGTTCTCTCTCCCTCTCCCTCTCTCTCTCTCTCTCTCTATATATATATATATATATATATATATATATATGTATGTATGTATGTATGTATGTATGTGTGTGTGTTTGTAGTTAGAGAAATAGCTAGATAGATTTATAGTTAAAAGTGGACCCAGAGTTCAACACCAAGCGGCAAGCGCCTGTTTCACATTTTAACGCCATCTTCTGACTATGCGAGTTGATTGTAGACGCGACTATTTATATATACTGTCAATGGTGAATTATGGGTAGGGAGGACTCTTGCCTTATGTTAACGGTTATTGCGCACTTGGTAATGGTTATATTTCAAATTTTTGAATAGGAATAATTGTCTATACGAATGCGGTTGCATGTAGCTATTTTATATATTTATTTGGTAATATTTTAGTTATTATTTCTCATTGATTATACATACTTGTGCTTTCATACTCAGTTAATTTGATTATTATTAACTTAATGTGATTTTATTGTGACACCGGAACTACCTACACAATAGACTTTTCCAGGTCTATATTAAGTATGCGACACAACACTCTAGTCAGAGAGACAGAGAGACAGTGAGAGCCGCGTACGACTACAAGTATTGGACACTAACATATAGTAAGCTCCGCTTACACTATCTCTGTAACCTGTTGTTAATATATCTTTCTTACATCTAATCCGTGTTCCGTGTTTTCCTTCTGTGGTTCCGAATTTGGCCCCACATCAGATTTGTTGTTTGTTGAGATGTTTTCCTTATTTTCTTTTCGGGTATTGTTTATCTTATTCGTTTAGGTTACATAAGACTTTTCTAAAATATATTGCTTTATCTACGCTATATATTTCCCAATATATTTGCATTTTTCATTATGGTGTATTCATTTGTTGTTTTCAATTTTGTAAGTAAAGGATAAGTCTCTTTTTTAGCGCTTGCATTTTCAGATCAGTTCTGATCTTTTATTAGTAATTGTGTCGGAGTGGGAAGGTTGTCGTAGCTAATTTTTCCTCCAGATACAGTTTACAGCTTTTGGATTTATTCTTATAGGCTGATGCTCTTTTGCTCATTTTCAGTTATATTTTTGACATAATTTATTTTTTGTGTCTAATAACTGCTTCTCGGAGATGCGTGTATGTGTGTGTCTTTTTGTGTGTGTGTGTATGTGTGTGCAAAATATCTTTATACAAATAGTAAAAAATGCTTACACACATACATATATATGTGTATATATATATATATATATATATATATATATATGTATATATATGTTTATACAAACACTTGTATGTCTGTTAGTATTTAGATCTTCATGTCAGAAACACACTATACTCAATCCTCTCAAATCACCTCGCATCAGCATTAATGTTTATAGAAATTTGAATATTAGCCATAAGAATGCAACTTGGATAAACTTTCGTGATGACAACTTTATTTTTATGGCAAATATTCAACTGAGCTAAATTCTGAAATCAGTACCTGTTCAGACCTTTACACCTAGGACCCTCTATAACACGTATATTAAGACGACTCATCAACATTCTCTTGTTAAGTAGGAAGATCCTCTCTGATTATGTTAAGATTTATTGCGAAAAAATACACAATTATGGGGTTGCGGCTGTTCATCACTTACTATCCTATACCTAGCTACTCCGATTCACCGCCCATTCATTCGTTACAATTGATACATTCACCACAAAAAAATTCATCCATCGCCAGTCAAACTTCCATATACCATAATACCGCATACTGTCAGTGAGACCTACAAAACTCAGCCAGTGACACTAAAATTTCATTTCATGATTATAAATTACTATATATAAAAATGTTTACATGATATAAAATGAGACGGGAGAGGATGAAGACAAAAAATAAAAAAAAAAATAAAAAAAATAAACTAAAATATCAAAACAAATTAAAGGCAACTGAAGTGAGTTGGACCTCTTTGCTTATGTTGTTCCGATCACTAATCACTTAATCTCTTCAAGGTTAATGTCAAACGTTATAAATCTTGCATATCCGCGTAATATGCAATTAGTACGTCATACATTTACGCCATTGTAACACTCTCTTTCATTAGCCCTTGAGAGATTATTTGGCTTTGTAATCCGTGAACAACTGAGTTATTTAGTTATTTATTATATCGGTCTGTGCAGATATCAGTGTGCGGTAATCATTGTCAAATGGCTTGGAACCGTAACATGGTTTGGCCGAAGATTTTTGAATGCAACATTTTACAGAAGTCATCGATATTGGTAAATAAACGAAGTCATCCGGATTGACGTCCCCATCGTATTAACATTGTTCAATATCTTGTCTCACCAAATACTTTCTCCTAGTATCCGTAAGTTTTTACGCTAATTATAGTTGAAGTGCTAAGCTCCGATTGACTGTTTAGCGGTTAAAGAAAAAAATAACCAGGAAAAGCATGTGCAACATGTAATAACTAGTCCCACATGCAGACGAGCAGTGTATATATATATATATATATATATATATATATATATATATATATATATATATATATATATATATATACACACACAAGGTAACCAAAAAGTTCTGTCCGTTTTTGATTAGTCATTGAATGAAGTTGAAATATATACGAAATGCGTGCAGCAATTGTTTTGAAATTCGGACAGCCGGAAGTAGGAACATCAGACGTTATAAAGTATTACGCGCACCGTGCCCGGCTCATCAGTTATAAGCCGGACAGCTGTGAGAAGAATGGAAGTGTCTAGAGATCTCATTCGGGCCTGTTTGCTTTACGACTTCAAAGTGGGCTTCTCAGCAGCTGCATCAAGTCGCCGCATATATCAAGCATTTGGGGATAGTGCTGGGGATGAACGTACTGCAAGGCGTTGATTTCGAAAATTCAAGTCTGGAGATTTGTCTCTCCATGATGAGCTTCACATTGGACGACCACAGGTCTGGAATGACGTATTCCTGAAGCCGGCCATTGAAGAGGACAGTAGTCTAACGTGTGGTGAATTTGCAAGACAGTTCAACAATGAAACAGTTATACTTCACCTGCACAGCCTAGGTAAGACGTACAAACTTTGCAAGTGGGTTCCGCAAACGCTGTTGGAGATCCACAAGGGACAACGAGTGGCAGCCTGCGTATCGCTGCTTTCTCGCCATCGAGTGCTTACCAGTGATGAAAAGTGGGTTCTGTACGAAATTCCCAAACATTCCAGACATTGGTTGTCTCCTCAGGATGCTGTCCCTCACACCGCAAGACCGCCTATGCACCCACGCAAGATTATGCTTTGTGTCTGGTGGACAGGTCGTCAAGTGGTTCATTATGAACTGCTACCAACGGCCCAAACGGTCACTGGAGATCTATACTCGCAGCAAAGGAAACATGTGCAGCAGGCATTGGGCCAGAAGGATCCAGCACTGGTGAATCGCAAAGGTGTGCTTTTCCACTATGACAATGCCAGTCCACGTGTCGCGCGAGTGGTCAGGGATGCAACTTGGGTGGGAGACATTTGTGCCATCCACCTTATTCATCTGAACTTGCGTCATCCGATTACCACCTCTTCCACTCCCTGGATAATCGTCTTCGTGGGAAACCCTTCACCAATGAAGCAGACTTCCGCAAAGCCCTCACCGACTTCTTTGCGTTAAAGGTCCCCCCCCCCGCCACCGAGTTCGGCCTCAAAGGCATTGAAAAGCTGGAGACACGTTAGCAGAATGTGCTGGATGCCGATGGCGATTACTTCAAAGACTAAATATAAGTTACACATACTGTGAAGCGTTTTCTTTTTTTCCTTTAAAAACGGACAGAACTTTTTGGGTTACCTTGTGTGTATGTATCATTTTTATCGTCGTGACCGGCACTCTCAACACCTGGATATTACGGCTTTCCACAAACATGTACTTTGTATATCTTTGTATGTTTTATCATTTTGTGATCTCAACTAATCCCTGCCCTACTATTTTGTAAGATAATGTATTCACTACATTTCCCTATCAATTTTATCATATAGGGTGAAAATGTGTAACTACCGACACCGAGATTCTTGACTTATGAATATATGCTTTCCACCCAATGTATAAATAGCAGTGTCAGGCTACTGACTTCGGTGATTATTGCGTGACTGTTGCCTGGAACTATCCAGTCGAATTAGTGTGGATTATTGTGCTTCGATGATTTGCGTTTTGATTGAGATTTTACCGGACGATAAGTCGATCTGCGTTAATAACAAGGTTTTCATTGAAATGGCTAATTATCTTTGATTGACTTTTACTTCTTTATTCTTGTTAAGTGTTTATTGGCGTTTGTAATTAAATACTGTTTTATTTTAACTTTGAAGTATTTAGTTACACTCGATTATTAACGGGCCACCGTACGCCACACAACTTTATTCCTTCAATATATCATGTGAGTATCAAATTTTCTAAGCACGCTTTCTGCAACATGTCCTCTAGAAATCACACCTGTCTCGTTTTGATTCTATGTAGAGCTCACTTTTTTTCATTTCACCTAAAATTTCCACTCACATGTTCAGCCCACATGTCTCTCTGGTTTTTTATTCATCTGGGAAGAAATTATCCAATTATACAACATATAGGAGTTCTTATTTCTTTGTTTTACAATTTCTGTAATTTTTTTTTGTAAACACGTTTATTTTTCATAATTCTTTGCTTAACTTTTGGACGGAATCTTCTAGATTTTAATACACCTTCGGATTTCAGTACCACATTTTCCTTTCTCCGTTAGAAACCCTTCCTAGATGATTCATTTCTTATATTTGTTTGATTTTGGTGTCTGAATTTGTCCTTTGCACATTCCAAATAACGGCTTTGTTGAGAAATCTTCCGTGACTGAATTTATGAAAATATTTGTTTAGTTGTTTCTTTTTACTTGAGTGTTTTAATATGGCCAAAAACGTATCTTTTTATCCTGCAATGCTCATCGTTTACAAAGCCAATTAAAAGCTATATATACTTAGTACTAAAATGAAAACTAATCGAGAATCTAAATAATATTTATTAATGTTGAAAAAAAGGAAAAACACTTTGAGATCACAAGTTTTATATTTCTCATTAGTTTCAGAATTTCAAGCTAGTTTGTCATAAAAATATAAAAAAAGAAAGATAATAAAACATTCACTTATACATTTATGAGAGGATAATCGAAATAAAATAATAAAAAAACTTGATGCAATAGCTTTGTTTAGTTTAAGATCATAACTTCTTTGGCCATATTATTTCTAGAATTGGCATCTTTCCTAAAAAATCCGTGCAATGCAATCGCAAAAATTAAAAATCCTAAGAACCGATGCATTGCGGACAACAGCAATTTTCAAGTGCAAAATAGAGGGCAGACAGTACTAGATATTTAAGAAGATATGTTGTCATAATCTGAAGAATTGATGGCTAAGTTCCTGCTATATTGAAATAATATAGAGAATTTTATATTATTTTTTCTACCAATTGCCCATTGCACAAAGAAAAATAACTACCAAGTATTAATCGAACAATCTTTTCAATCATATTTCGGGAACAAATGTGGCTACTAACAACTATCATTAAATTAAATAGAATAATACTAAAAAGCCTCAATAATAATAATAATAATAATAATAAAAATAATAATAATAATAATAACAATAATAACAATAATAATAATAATAATAATAATAATGATAATAATAATGTAATCACCCATTCATCGTCATTAGAGACAATAAACAAAAAGAAAATTGCCTCCGTACTGATATGGCAATCGCTGCAGATTTCAGTGTTACGTTGAATATCTTCAAAAAACTATATTAAAAAAAACAAAAAAAAACATTGAAATTGAAATCTCAAAAGTGTGGCAGATGAGAACATCAGCAATCCCTGATGTAGTTAGGTTCCTTGGATTGATTGCAAATGATTTCAATAGACTCATTGATGGTTTTTCGGGTAACCAATGTCTTAAAGAAATACAAAAAAATTGTTCTCACGAGTACAGCCCACACCTTACGTAAGCCTTTTTCTATGTAAAAAATGTGCGTGTGTGTTTTTAATTCTCAGTGGAAAATGTCATGATACCATTTCTGACATTAAGTCTTTAGACGGAATAAATGAGTACACACCAGAAATCAAACCAAAAAACCCTAAAACAACAACAACAACAATAATAATAATAACAAAAGGACCCTGCCAATTAAATGATATGACTTGCACACAAAAGTCCAATGATTCTAAAAAAATTATTTAAAAAAGTGTCAAATTATACGAACATGCAAATCGAAGTAACATAAATTTGGAAACTTAAAACTACGGTTATGCCTGTTGGCGATAGGGGACTTGGGAATGAAAAAAAAACACCTACTGAAAATCATATGAGTAAAACTTCTGGAAATGACAGTATCTCATGTGTAAAAACGTTTTCTTTGTTAGAAAGAACATATCATAATAAGTCCTCCTTGTAAAAAGAAATGACAAAAAAAATCTGCATATATTTAGAATTTCAAAACTCCTTTTTCAGATAATCTCGCCCTCGTTAATTAGGCAAGTAAAATAATCGGCGAAGTGGGTGGAAAAACAGCATGCTCATATGATGGAGATATTAAGAAAAAGAATACTACAGGGGTCTGCGTCCGGTGTTAAATAACGTGTTGATCAGTGGAAAAATCCTGAAGTCATTTCTGACCATAGGTATCTGTTGGTATTTGAAGAAAACAAAGGATATAATAATAAAATAATAATAAAATAATAATAATAATAATAATAATAAAACCCGGCATGACATTTTGGGCCAATATGTTGCACTAAAAAATTGCAATCTTCGTAAATGGAAGAAACCTGAAAGAAACTGGTATGAACACAACCCAGACCCAAATATTAGAGATAGGCCCTGTTACAAAAGGGACTTTTTTACAACTGACAGAACAATTTTGCCAACCGCCCAGATATTGTTATTAAAGACCACAAATAAAAAACAGTGCCTCCTTATTGATATGGCAGTCCCTGCTGACTGCAATGTATCTTTGAAGATATTCAAAAAATTGTCAAAAAACAAGGACTTTGAAAAAGAAATCTCGAAAATGTGGCATATGGGAACATCAACAATCCCTATTGTAGTTGGATCGCTATTTTCTATTTGGAAAAAGATTGCAGTAGACCAATTGAAGGGAAATCCTGGAAATCCATGCCTCAAGGAGATACAAAAAAATTGTTCTGAAAAGTACAAGTTTTTTTTTTACGAAGGGCTTTATCTATATCAATTTTTTTTTTGTTAGTGGAAAGTTGAATTGATGCCATCTCTATAATTTTAGGTCCTGGGCGGGACCCGGAAAGAAATTGTAAACGCCAGAAATTAAAGAAAAATATAAATAATAATGATAAATAAAGCGAATGGATGGCAAATGAGAAACCTTTAATTTGAACACGGTATGCATTGGAATATTTCAATAACTCTATGAGCCCAGATCCTGGGGGAGGCAAGAATTAGTCATTTAGAACTTTCTTAAAAACTACAAAAAAATTTTTTTTTCAAAGATACATGGATCTACAGAAGACTGAATGATGATATATTTCAAAGAACATGAAAAATTTATGAATATTTATTTAATAGTAAATCAAGCCAACAATTTTAAAATGGAGGTTCAAATGGGTGAAGAATTGCCAAGTAATAAATCGACTGTTCAAACAAAGGATTTTAAAAGGTCTAGTAAGGCAGATGCAAACGACCGGATAAAGAAACGATTGCAAGCTAAATAGCTTTTTTTCAAAACATCTGCCAGTACCATTTTTTGATGTAGAGAAATTCCGTACCAATCAGTGGCTACGTAGCACAGAGTTAAACGGTGAAAACGAAGATTTTCTTCTTGCTGCACATGACCAATGATTACTAAACGTAAATTGCCAAGCACACATACTGAAAATTTTTGTTAGATTCTGTGATTAATACTCCGAAACAACCAGCTTGTATAGGTGGTGTGGTTTTGCCACCTGCATGACAGAGTGGGTCAAAATCTGCACTGGAAAATATGCAAAACTTACGGAAAGGAAACTGCACGAAATTTGTATGAACCCCACTCATACCCAGTTTCGGAGATAGGACCTGTAAAAAAATTTTATGGGACTTAACGGTATACACAGACAGAACAACGAAATCTACTCCCAACAGACATCGTGATAAGTGAACGTGATGACAGAAGTCGCATTCCTATTGGCATGACTGTACCCACAGACTGTGATATATCGTTGGAGATTAAAAAAAAAACTATGAAAATAGAAGAACTTGAAATCAAAATCAGGAAAATGTGGTACATGAGGTCATCAATAATTCCAGTTGCAGTTGGTGCTCTCCGATTTATTGGAGCCCTTGAATTGATTGGATTCCAATAGAGTCATTGAAGGGATTCCTAGTAGACAACGCTTTAAAGAAGTACCAAAAATTGTTCTCACAGGTACAAATAGATTTTACTTGATTTAATGACAATAAACCTTATTGATGATATTAAAAAAGTCTCGCTTAAGAAATAAGTATACGCCAGTAATCAAATCAAATGAAAAAATATAATGTTTTATTGGTCGGACAATATAATCTTTTATTTGTCATATCTAAATAAACTTAAATTTTATTTAATAATAATAATAATTTTTTAATAATAATAATAATAAATAAATAATAAGAAACGCGGTTGGGATTACAACGAGAATTTTTGTTTTAAGAAGAGAAACGGTTCCAAACGTAACGTTTTTTTTAACGCATATTAATAATTTTGTTATTTTTACTATTTTAACGTGAATGAATGAATTTTCCTATATATATTATTATTTAATTTATTTGTTTCTCCTATTTAAATGATATGATAGATTAATCAATTATTTAATTTTTTTTATTCATATATTTAGTTTTCAATATCCCCCAAAAAATAAAAAACATGACAGGTAAAAAAACAATACAATTTGTACGATATCATTGAAGGATAATTTATTTTTTCAAAAATATCGCTATTTTCAATGAATTTTGAAAATCAAATGTTTCAAGGGATAAATTCTCTTTTTCAAAATAAATTATTCTTAAATTTCACAGCAAAGATAAACGAATGTAAACTTTTAATTTTTTTTATATTTTTATTTTTGTTACTAGGACTAGTGATGGCGAAAAAAAAAAAAAAAAAAAATTTAATATAAATTTTAGTGTAGTGATGTTTTTTTAAAAGCGGCTTTTTCAAAGTTTTTTTTAACGCATATGAAATATTTTTTGTTATTTTTACTATTTTAGCGTAAGCATGAATTTTTTTCTTCGTATTATTATTATTTAATTTATTTGGTTCTCCTTTAAATAATACTGATAGATTAATCAATTATTTAATTTTTCTCATTCACATATCCCCTTAGTTTTCAATATCCACCCCGCAAAAAAAAACATTACAGGTAAAAACAATACAATTTCTACGATGTTCTTTCTTAGAAGGAATTTTTTTTTTTTTTTTTTAAAAACAACGCTATTTTCAACGAAAGAAAAAAATAACGGAATTTAATTTACATATTACATTTTATGAATTTATGAAAAGAAAATGCAATCTTTCAAAGAAGGAATATCGTGGAATTTACAGATGGGCCAATAAATTATTTTTTAAATTTCACAGCAAAAGACAAACGAATGTAAAATTTTTTTTTTTTTTTTTTTTTTTTAAACAACGCTATTTTCAAAAATTTAAAAATAACGGAATTTACATTTACATATTACATTTTATGAATTTATGAAAAGAAAATGATCGATCTTTCTAAGAAGGAATATCGTGGAAACAGATGGGCCAATAAATTATTTTTAAATTTCACAGCAAAGACAAACGAATGTAAACTTTTTTTTTTTTTTTTTTTTTTTAATAAATAGCGTCATTCTCTTTGATTTCCAATGAATTTCTGTCTAAAATAAAACCCATTTAGGAGAAGGAAAACTCGAACAACAACCCAAAACTCAAGGTGTTAATCGTGCCGAGGAGGAATGGCTACTGCGTTATGAGGTCGCGAACGATCCCCTACAGGCTTCGGAACCCTGTCTGTAAAAAGACCGTTACTCAACGTGCCGGGCAACTTTGGGTGGACTTTTGGACCCGTGCGTCACTCGTGGGATTAATATGAAAATTAAAAATAGAAACAAAACGTCCAGTATGGCTCTTCCAGTGGATAAACAGGGAGCCCGTCCTTCAGGAGGGAACCTACCTGAGGTCGAAAATCTGCCATAGGAACAAACTCCTACACACAAAGAATGAATCTTCAGGTCCCCACAACCAGATACTGATAATCCTAATGATGGTCCTGTAAATTCTATTTAGAAATAAGATAACCGTAAATTTAAGGAAAAAAAAATAAATGGTCTCGTGGATACAAAAGTATGAAAATGACTGCATTCCATGAAGCATTTACTCAAACCTCAGAAAAACATCACTCGCCAAACATATGACATTTGGCGAGAGAAGGTTGGCAAACAATTAGAAAGTACATAGACAAAATAAACTAGCCAATGTAAGAAGGGACATCAAATAAATAACCGATTGACAGAGGCTGAAATTAATGAAATAAAAAAGAATTGCAACAAGAATAGATGAACCAACAAAACATGAAAAGGAACCGGAATCGAAAAAAAAAAGTAATAACATCACACAAGCCTCAGGTCATAATGAAAAACCGAAATACACACAAATCACTGTGAAGATAATGCTGAAAATTTAGAAATGTTGGAAAGGTATGATCTTAGTCAGTCACAAGACGGTAATAAAACGAGTTCAAAAATTCATCGAACAGAATTATTTCACAGAAAACAAGATTAATATACAAGAAGCAAGGATGAAATCATGAGCCATATAAGTCAGATACAGAATATTGCAATGGAGGAACGAGAACAACTCTATAAAAATTACAACCAACAAAAGCATAACCTCAAAACTATTAAAGCTCTATAAAAAATTGATTCTGGATGAAGAAGACACTTATATAAATCTCAATGAAGCAATATATGCATCAGCAATAGCAGCAACAAATAAACTGAACATCAAAGAAAAAAAAAGGCAGTCTCACAGACATGAAGATCCACCTTGGAAAAGAAAAAATAGAAAAAGAAATTGAACATTTTAGAAGTGAATTATCAGTACTCGATGAACTAGCAAGAGGAGTAAATGTAAGAACTAGAAAAGGCAGAAGAGTCGGTCAAAAAATACAATATCAGGAATGAAAATGAAGTCCTATCAACTAAAAAAAAATAAAGCAAAAACAATACAACTGAAGGCTCAAAGAATAAGACGCTACGAGAAAAGATCAAGATTCTATAGACAGAACAAGATCTTTCAAACCGATGCAAAAAAATTTTACAGGGAAATAGGTAAACAAAGAATTGAAGTGACAGTCCCCTAAAATGGAAGAAGTTATACAGTTCTGGGGAAAAATATGGGCTTGCCCTAAAGAACACAACGAAGAGGCAGATTGGATGCGCAAGAGTTAGAACGAATGAAAAATAAACCAGAACAGACATGGGCGGGAATCACAGAAGAAGATGTTAAATGTGCACTGAAAAAAAAACACAACTGGAAATCTCAGGAATAGATAAAATTCCTAACTTCTGGCTATATTATTTAAAATAGCAAACAAAAAATCTCCAAAGAACTTCAAGAAATGGTTACTGATCCAACTAAAATTCCTGCATGGATGACCAAAGGATTACAAAATTTCTACCCAAAAATAGTGACACAAATATTCCGAAAAACTATAGACCAATTACATGTCTTCCAACAACATACAAACTGTTAACATCTATTTTAACAAAACAGACATATTTCTTCTTGGAAAGAAATGACATACTACCACTTGAACAAAAAAGGTGCAAACGAGGCTGCTTACGGATGTAAAGACCAATTACTTATTAATAGGATGATCCTATAAAACTGCTTCCGTGGAAAAAAAAAATCTTAGTATTGCCTGGATAGATTATCGTAAAGCATTCGATAGTGTACCACATTCCTGGATCTTAAAGTCTTTAAGTATGTACAAGGTATCATATGTTATCATCAATTTCATCAAACAATGTATGTCGATATGGAAACTACACTTTACCTCAATCATAAAAATGGAACCTATAAGTAATGAAATAAACATCAATAGAGGAATATTTCAAGGTGACTTTTTGTCTCCTTTATTATTTTGCATATCACTTATAGCATTAACCAGCCAACTTAACAAGACAGAATGCGGTTACAAAATAGCTCAAAAGAAAATAAACCATCTATTTTACATGGATGACT
Source organism: Acanthosepion pharaonis (assembly GCA_903632075.3). Lineage (NCBI taxonomy): Eukaryota > Metazoa > Mollusca > Cephalopoda > Sepiida > Sepiidae > Acanthosepion > Acanthosepion pharaonis. Next base: position 200,094 of record CAHIKZ030002395.1, read on the forward strand.
TAAAATTGTATGCTAGGAATGACAATGAGCTGGAAGGTCTTCTGCAAACTGTAAAATGCTTCAGTGAAGACATAAAATTGGAATGAAATTCAATTTGGATAAAATGCTAAAGCTACAGTTTTACGAGGATCGCTACAACAAACTTCCTCTATTAGTTTAGACCCTGCTGTAACAATAAAAGATTTAGAACAAGGAGAAGCTTATAAGTACCTAGGTGTAAATGAGAGTGAAGGAATTCACCATAAGAAAATGAAAGAAATAGTGCGTAAAGAGTACTATAGAAGGGTACGACTGGTATTAAAAACTGAATTGAATTCTCAGAACAGAATTATGGCCATTAATAACCTTGCCATCCCAGTGGTCCAATATAGTTTCAACATCTTGAACTGGACTCTAAATGACATCAGACAAATGGATTCTAAAACAAGAAAGCTTTTTTCTAAGTATAAGATGCATCATCCAAAGGCTGATGTAGACCGTCTATACATACCCCGTAAAGAAGGTGGAAGAGGTCTTATTCAGCTAGAATTGTCATACAAGACAACAACTATTGGCTTACTAACACATGGAAACAACAAATGACTGGATGATAAAATTAGTGAAACAACATGAAAACAGAAAGAAAAAATATTCAATAATAAAAAGAAGGCAGTAAATACAAACAACATTTACATTTAGTAGATTCTGTAGTAAATCAAAACAGAAGCCAAGAACCAACTATTGCAGCAAAAGATATGAAAAAGAAAGCCAAGGATAAAGCCCTTGAACAGATGAAACAACGCTGGCAAGACAAACCTCTGCATGGCCAATATCCAGAACGTGCAAATAAACCCAATGTTGATAAAGTTAATACTCATCGATGGTTACGAGCATCTGGATTAAAGTCTGAAACTGAAGGTTTTATTCTTGCAGCGCAAGACCAGAGTCTTTTCACTAGGAATTTTCAGGCAAATATCATACATAATAATGTGGATCCAAAATGCAGGTTCTGTGACAAATACCAAGAAACAATAGACCATCTAATCTCAGGATGTTCTATACTTGCCCCAAATGAATATAAAAATCGTCACGATAGAGTGGGGCAATACTTACACTGGACAATGTGCAAACACTTTGGAAAATGTGTAAGCAAACACTGGTATGAACATCGGCCAGCGCCGGTTACAGAAATAGAAGATGTCACCATTCTATGGGATTATACCATCCACACAGACAGAAAAATTGAAGCAAATAGGCCGGACATTATTGTCAAAAACCAGAAAAAAAAAAACTTGCCTACTAATTGATATGGCTTGTCCAGCGGATTGTAACATAGCAACCAAGGAATTTGAAAAACTATCAAAATACAAAGACCTGGAAATTGAAATAGAAAAAATGTGGAAATTGAAAACAAGAATAATACCAGTGGTAATAGGTGCACTTGGAATTATAAAAATGGAACAAAACAACACATTGAAAGAATCCCTGAAACCCCAGCTTAAGAGACATACAGAAAATTGTCTTATTAAGTACAGCACACACACTAAGGAGAACTTTGTCTATGTAACGCTAGCAACTTCATCGGAGATAAAAAAAAAAAAAAAAAAAAATTAACATGAAATGTGGCCATAACAACACACCACGACCTGCCTTAGGTCTTTCCGCAGACTTGGTAGGTAGTGTGTCCATAGCAGAAATAATAATAATAATAATAATAATAATAATACTTATCATTATTATTATCAATATTATTACTATTATTACTATTATTATTTCCATTGATCAGGTAAATATTGACATGCAGTGAATATATATAATCCAGAAAAAGACATAATAAGTAAACAGCGCTTTGTCAGCGGCCCAGCAGAGAGATAGTACTTTAATATTAGTATTTTACTATAAAAGAAGTTAGACGTGTTTCTTTAAATTCGTCTGAATCGATGCCAGAAATTATTAATTCCTTAAAGACTTAAAAATGTTCAGCGTGGTCCGAGAGTCTTGTCCTCACCAGATAATAAAAATTTCTATTTCACACGGTTGACATGATCTCCTACAATTTGAAAGTGTGTGAAGCGCAGCAAGACTTTGGAACCATCCTGTAGGCACCATTGCGCTGTGGGGCGTCCGATTTGATACAGAGAACTACGTGCGTTATGATGAAGAGATACAGAAGAATCTAAATGATTTTTATTCACGCTTGTCTTCAACAAAAGTCGTTCGATAATAAATAAGGTGATTCCCTTCATATCTACTTGTCTCTAAAGAATGGGGGTCATAATGACTCACCTCAACTTCTTATCCTTTTTATATCTGAGTAATATTTGCCCAGTTTGTTATCCGTTCTCACCGACTACAGCCGCAATACATGTAAACCAGCTTGTTTGGTAAGTAACTTAGCTTCGTTGTGCTATGTCAAAAAAATATTTCATGATAATTGCTGTCATCTTTCATCTCTGATACTTTGAATATAAACGCAATGCAAGTTTGTTCTGATCAGTTTACAGTTAATTATTAATAGACACAACCGTAGGTTCTACGCAAATAGTGTCTTCTCTCTCATTTCTCACTTGTGAAACTCTTTCAGTTTCTAGTTTCTCTTCGAACTGCACTCTTGAATTAATTTAAACGCAACATCTGTTTTTTTAAACTCTTTTTTTATTTATTTCTACTCAATAACGATTACTCATTTTTGTTTTAAATTGTTAATATCCCTATGCTTATTAATGGCTCTATCGCTTAAGTTAGGGTGGAATGATAACAAACTTCTTTAAGTGAAATTCGAAATTTGCGATTGTAATGACATATGTGCAATCGCCAGAAAACACGGATGAAAAAGATATATGTATACAACACAGGATAACGTGAAATAATAATAGCCAGTCAAAAGAACATATTTTAAGAGAGGACATAAATTGAAACATAGTAATCTAACAATAACGTAGATTTTTCGGGATGCAGCGATTTGGTCCCGTAACCCGAGCGTTGAAATTTGTTTGCATCAAATCCTCAAACAATAAAAACGTCTTGATTTGTCGAACGCCCAAGAAACACGTGAATATAGAAAGTCTTGCATGATATATCCTATCGCAGACAGACTACTGGTTCCTTAAAATAATTTCAATTTCTAAATTCAGTTTTGCACGCTAAAACATAGAGAAGCGATGTTTAAGGAATCGATCGTTTCTCTGTCACGCGGAAAGTAAGGTGAATATTACAAAGCAATTCCTACTTTGCAATACGTCAACTCTACAGGGAAACCATTTGAAAACAATCATATGCAGATAAATTCGGGTACTAATATGAAAGATGTCAGGAACTTAAAGTGGAACACGCTAAAAAGGTCGTTAGTGACAACAGCAAAAGAGCACATCCCGCTGGGAAAAGTAAGAACCATTAAACTGAATTGGATGACAGGTGAAATTCTCGATCTAATGAAAGAGAGTTAGCAAATTATGGCGCGGAATATGTGAGGTGATAGAAAGAAACACCAGAAAGAAATACATGTAACCCGAAGTTGTAAACGTTAATGAGAAATGTGAGGAAATCGAAAATTTTCAGATCACAGATGCAGCAGTTATGTGCAAAAAGATGAAAAAAAAAATGAAACGTACTCTTCTGCAGGATAAATAAAAAAAGTAAAGAAAGATCAAACAGAATCGGAAAAAATATATACCATAGAGATTGAATAAGTATATTGGAGAACACTTCTATGAGAACAGAGGAAAGAAACCGACAATGCATAAAAATATGGAAATACCCTCATCTTAAAATCAAAGGCTAGATAAGTACTCCCAAATCAAAGTACAAGAAGAGCATTAGGGTTTGATGATGTTCCAGCAAGGATGCTAAAAACAAATACGTAATTAGTAAGTTTAACAATTTTATAAAATAAATATAGATCAATAACATCATTAGACTAAACTAGTAGACTCTGGCTTAAAGAGAATAAAAGAGAACTCGGACGTCTCGCCGGTGAAATCTCTTTCAGCTTCCTGCTTTTCCAGCCATTTTGATCATCGGAAATTAAAATGCAATGCCAATCGTCATTATTGTATTGTTATCGCTCCTTAATAACGACTGCCGTTGTGTTATGCTTTCACATTCAATAATCCACCGTGTCTTAGAAGCTTTCTTGCCTTGTTTGAGTTGAAATTTTTAAAAAGAAATAAAAAAAAATATATATCTGAAAAAAAAAGGCAAATTTCTTTTCAGTCAAATATGAGCAATGCGTGATACACGGTTAGGCGATCATGTATCTTTCTATACATTACTGACGAGGCAGATTTTTCCCGCACTAGGTTTCCATTTCTTTCTACGGTAGACCAGTTGCCATTCGAGGTTATAGAATCCGGTCTCTCTTGCTATTTACCCATAGCTGTAGGGAGAAGGATGCAATTGAGGCATTTCTCGAAATTATTTGCACGTAGCGAATGTAATGTATTCGACAGGAATTCGAAATCGACTCTCCGATTCCTCAATCCGAACTGCTATCCATTACTCCACCATTCATTTACTAAATGACGAAGAGAAAAAATGATCAGAGGAAGATCTATTTTACTATGTCTATGAGAGGGGACTTCAAAATTTGGATTTACTGAAAACAAAAGCCTTGATGATTATAGTTTTCCTGGAAGAGGAAATATGAATGAATAGAAACAATCACAAAATAATAACATTAAAAAATTGCAGGACTTACGTAATGCAAACATCACAATACACAAATATTTTTTTATTATAGTTAGGAGAAGGAAATTTAAAAAAAGTGCAACAGGGAAACGTTTATAAAAATAGAAATGAAAATTAGGAGCCAGAAATGTAAAGAGAAACATTTCTATAGAGAGTTCAGAAAATAAATAAAGAAAATTACAGACGAAATGACCTAGACATCAAGAGCGAAGTATAAATCTGAAAGAAAAAAAAATAAAATCACTTGTAAGCGAAGTCCAGGACGAAAACATTAGGTTCAATTATTTAAAGGAGGAAATGGTCAAAACAAAACAAATTATGTCTGTATTGAGGAAGAGCAGAGATGTTTAATCCTATCATAATTGAATTAGTCCAGACTAAAATATAAATCATCTGATAGTGAATTATAATTAATTGAAAATTGTATGAACCATCTAGACTCAGACATACATACTAATGTAGGATCACAAAACTTGTCATATAAAATCGGAATGGTAAAATGAATTCATATTTTTAAATTTACAAAAATTATTCAACACACTCAAAGAGATATCACGAAGAAAAAAACTTGATAAACTGGTGTTGATGTATGTCTTTCATCAGATTATCTTAAGTGCCTAATATAAGGTAGTGTAATATTGAGAGGATTCTGAATTTAAATATGATTTGAAACTCATTAAGTTAGTAAATACTGCGATACTGATAACTGGTGTATCGGAAAACAAAGCATACATAATCAATGCTAGACAATATGGTTATTCTAAGTTGATAATTTAAGGATTATGACATGATGGCATTCTATTCTCACCTGAAGCCCCGTATAATAATAATAATAATAATAATAATAATAATAATAATAATAATAATAATAAAAGTTGGGAAATGCAAACTCGATCTTGGCCTTCCCGCTAACTTGGAGCATGTGCATGTAAATTTTGGTGCAAATCCGTCGAAAATTGCGACCGTGAATTCGTTACACACACACACACACACACACGCGCACACGCGCACACACACACACACACACACACACACACACATCCTGCCTTTTATATAGAGAGATTCAGTGGATTATATTATGCCATATCTGACCTTTGGTTTCTGTTTGGAAGCTGGGAGGAGATTAATAAATTAGACTAGTAGTAGTAATATCAATATTTCTACTACTACTACTACTACTACTACTACTACTACTACACATAATAATCATTGAAACACTCAGTCAATGAAATGGCAATGGATATGTTGCAGCAAAGCAGCGAGTGCAAATATCACTACTGTTTTTGTTGTGTTCGACATCATAAGAAATGAACTCCCGAAATGGCTGAAGGAGATTGAGGGTTGTGTCAATATTGGACTATTTTAGAAGAGTTTGGGTATTTAAGTATGGTCGATAGGTTCCTTACTTCATGATAAAATTATACAACATCAATGCACTGGTTGTGGAAAGCTGCTACATTTGTTCCATTTCCAGAAATATTTGTTGCTTTTGTGGATCAAATAAGAATAAATAATAATTTTGTGGGATGTCATGATCCATTCTGAACATGATCTATTGCATAGATAACCAGATATTTGTATTAGCAGATAAATATGAGAGGACATCCATCATCAAGCTTATTGAATGTCGGGGAGACAATTGGGTAGTTGTCGAAGAAGAAAAACAGGAAAACTATGAGAGTTTAAAATGGTAAACGTATAAATTGCGATCAATAAAGAGAGCGGAATTCTTGCCCATTCTTGCTGTTGATCTAGTTACCATAAATCCTGAAATTCCAAAATGAATGTAGAAGATTGGAATCAATGTCAAGTTTGGATACTCACAAAACTCTATGGAATTGCTCGTATACGCCAAAGATTCCTTGAATCACCATGGAAATTTGCCACTTCAGCAAAATTGTTTTGGACAACTTAGAATTTTGATTAAATCTCCAGCAATATTTCTCTCTTTGTAGATCAAGCAACAATAACAGAAAAAACACCACCAATAATAATAATAATAATAATAATAATAATAATAATGGTTATTCTGGAAGCCCATGCGTTAAAGAAATAAAAAAAAGTTGTTCTCACGAGTACAGCCCACACCTTACGAGGAGCTTTATCTATGTAAAATATGTCTGTTTTGTTTTGTTTTTTTAAATTGGTCAGTGAAATATATCATGATGACATTTCTAACCATAGGTCTCTGTGCGGGATGTGTACGCAACAGAAATTAAAGGAAATAATAATAATAATAATAATAATAATAATAATAATAAAAATAATAATAATAATAATAGCCGCATTTAAGAAAGAAATAGAAACATAAATCGCATCGTTTGACAACGTCCTACAATATATCGGCAGTATGTCTGTCTACTTCAAGTTATATTTAAAAACATACAAATATAATGATATATAAATCCATAAAACATTATATGTCTTCGTACAAACGTTGCGTGAAGGCATGCCAATGAAACTTGTTTAATATGATGGTGATCTTGCTCATCTTGGTATTTTCCGTTAGTTTATTAATTACTAAGAGGAATTAATCAAACTTACTATAAATCTTATGTGTCTCTTCTGTCTTTCTGTTCATTCCCATAGACTTGGAAGTTTGGTATTTGCATACGTAACTCTCCTCATGTGTTTTAAGGGTCAAAATATTGATAGATTCTGAATATGTTTTAAGAATATGTACCATAAAGTGCTCGTCGAAATTACAAACTTTTGTAATAAAATGTTCTGAAAGTTCCGTGGATGTCACATTTTTGTGCCTGCCATCATGACTGTGTTCACTGAAGCTTTTATTAAATGTTTCTCATATAATTCAAGTCATGTTTGGTACATTGGGCGGCGTATATTAAACGTTAATCAATCCAATTTAATAATAATAATAATAATAATAATGATGATGATGATGATGATGATCAAGAACAATGATGTTAATACCTCTAAAGAAGCCGTTGTTTTCATGAATTCAGCACTTAACTCATTGGTACAGATGAAATCTATATGTTTCCTTTGAGTGAATTTACATGGGCTAAAGTAAATGTTGCCCTTTAGTCCCACAGATTACCTTCTATTTTAAGCTGTCTGATCTTAAACAGACTGATATATCCCTAGGAGCTGATACATTAAGTGTTTTCATTCATGACCTGGGGTAATGAGAGATCAGCTGCTGATGTCGCGAATTAGTTTATGCTTGGCATATGTCAGTTAAGGTGACACTGGAAGAACAACTACATCCTTAAACCCTCTGAGCGGCCTGGGTTGCCACATCTGAAGATTTCTAACTAGCCCTCGTTTAAAGATTTTTGAGATAGTTGAATTGAAGTTTTCAGCATATCGTGAGTATTTGACAGTGAATGACATACCTGGTATAAACTCATCTGAGTGTGAGTTATGACTAGTATATTTTGGTCTTATATATTTCTAACCTAGTATCGCCTTGCTGAGTGAGGCACTCCACCTCAATCACGGATAATTTTTTTATACATTTAGGAAAGTGAGACAATGCGCCTTCTCGGGATAACTCTCTCTACTGACATATGGTGTAAAGATTATATTGAATCCATAAGTTGGTGAAAGAAAGTAGTTTCTCTATGTCATGCGAGACAAATTTTCTCTGTAGAATCTATCTTACATATCTATAGGTCTACCATGCGTCGATTCTTAGAATATTGCTCCTAAATATGGTCCGGTGACCCTGCTATTTACTTTGAGCTCCTTGATAAGATCCAAAGAAGAATCTGCTATATTATTGGTCCTGATCTAGCGGCTCAGCTCCAGTCATTTTCACACTGCAGTAAGGTTGATTCTCTATGTCTTTTCTATAAATTATTTCATGGCAATTGCTCGAATGAGCTCTTCGCTTTGATACGTCACGGTTTTGAATTTTATCTCAGCACTAGACTGGCGTCGAGATCCCATTGATTTACAGTCGAGCAACTTAGATACCACCGGAAATTCGCTGCTAACAGTTTCTCCTATTGCACTTCTATTTTGTGGAAATTCTTTCTGGCTCTACGCTTTCCAGGGTAATTTAAACTGCAAAAATCTAAACGCAATGCCAATCACAATCTATTGTCCACCTGCTCACTCTTTCTGCTCATTATTAATGCTTCTATTTGTTGCAGTTTTTTGTATATATTATATATAACTAGTGAGCCAATCCAAATGCCTTGACTCGCTTTATAGTCTACCAATAGAAGGTTAACCAATCAGAAGACGCAGAACATTCTATCCGTCGTGTATAAAGGCGGCCATTTTTGTTCACTCTACCCGAATGTCCAGCCCAGCTTGTCGGGCGAAGAGAAACAGAAGGACGAACTATGTTCTGCTACTTTTATCGAAATATCCACTGCTAACCTGAACAACGCTTTCCTACTGTCTTCGAAATTATTCACTGCTAACCTCTGGATTCTATACTCGAAGACGACCGTCATGATGAATAACACTGTTTTTAATTCTTCCACAGCCTGTAGCCAATTGTGTTTTAGAGGCATTACTGCCTTGCGTGGTTTGATTTCGATTAAAACAAATGCCTAGAAATTTCCCCGAAAATTACAGGGTTTTTCTATTTGGATTGTCTTATGATTTATAATTTTGAAGTTAATGATGGTAATTAGGTATTTGCGAGTTGCCCGACTATAAAATAAAATGTGTATACCCCTCTACTGCGTTGTTAAATACTTGAACTTAACAATAATGGCAATGTATTGCAGAGACAAAGTAATAAAGCAGGTCATTATTTTAAGAAGTAATGGGGTAGAAATAAATAGATTAAAATTTTAAGTTTTTCAATTCACTGAAGCAGAAGCTAAACTCCTGAGAACGTTATTCTTTTTTTATTCTGTTAGACTATTTCTACACTATTCCTTTCCTTCTTCTTTTTCCTGCCCTCTAACTAAAAAGATTAGCTGATATATATTTTTCTTTCGCATTTCCTAGTAATGAAAACAATGGATCATTGTTTTTTTCTGTGGTAATCGCTGAGCGTATCACGCGTGTCTAATTATTTTCTAACTGCAGAAATATTACTAATACTACTACTGCTAATAATAATAATAATGTGGCATATGGGAACATCAACAATACCTGTTGTAGTCGGGGACCTAGGACTGGTTGGAAAAGATTGCAGTAGACTAATTGAAGGGATTCCTGGAAGTCTATGCCTCAAGGAGATACAAAACATTGTTCTGACAAGTACAGCCCACACTTTACGAAGGGCTTTATCTATGTATATATATATATATATATATATATATATATATATATATATATATATATATATATATATATTATATAGTGGAAAGTGTCATGATGCCATTTTTCTAATCTTAGGTCCTGGGTGGGACCCGGAAAGAAATGTGTAAACTCCAGAAATCAAAGAAAATAATAATAATAATAATAATAATAATAATAATAATAATAATAATAATATTAACCAGGTTTATACTGTCTGATAAAGAAACACAAATATTCAACAAATATATATGATACATACTCAACATTACGAACTGGAAATAGAACATTCACGAAGATGGTATTTAAACACGACTGCCATCAGGGGTAGTCAAATGAGTACCTGGAACTATACATAAGAATAATGATGACATTTGAATATCGTTAAATGTATTTTTACCTAAATTATGAAAAGAGGAATCACTTATCGAGAATAAAAAAAAAAATTCCTTTCATTCACCTCCTTCCAAAAAACTTCATTTAATTTAATTCTTATATCAAAAACAAGTAAAAGGAGTGTATTTCCCATATAATATAAACTAGTATTACTACTTCTACTACTACTATTAATAATCATTATAGTAGCTCATAAACTCGCCTCACAACCAGATTCTATCACTGTCAAATACTCAAGAATGGAACTAACCCTAAATGCAGGATCTGCGGAAGATATGATTAAGCAGTCGAGTATTATCTGAGGATTTCCGGAAGTAGCCCAAAATAATATACTTGCAGGCATGACAAGGTGGCGACATATGTGTTTTGAAGATATGCAAGAAGCACAAAATCGAAACTTCTGAGAGATGGCATCAGCACCATTCAGATACAGTTACCCAAAATAACGATGTAAACATACTCTTGGACATGCCAATTCAAACTGACGGAGAAATAAAAGTCAACAGACCTAACAAATTCAGGAAGTGTATGCTTATTGACATAACAGTATCATCTAAAAGAAACATCTCCATGAAAACAACTGAGAAATTGTCCAAATACAAGAACCTGGAGGTAGAGATTAACAGGATTTATAGACTGAAGACTGTTATGGAATGAGACTGTACCAAAGGTAATCAGAGCTATGGGCCTCGACGTAAGAAAAGACAATTTTACTAACAGTATCCCATGTAATATCACCATACAAGTTGTACAGAAGATCGCCCTACTAGGAACATCCCACATACTAAGAAAAAGGCTATCGATTAAATGACATTTCCCCTATAGGAGCTAAATATCATAGTTTTGACCCGACTCACCAGGATACAAAGCAGGAAATATTAACATCCATAAATGATAATAAAAATATTCTATATGCATTTTCTGGGAGTGCTAATTTAATTACAATATTGTTATATTCTAATTATTGTAATATTATTATTATTAACTTTAAGTGGCTCGTTTGAATTCATTGTATTCCTGGTGAATGTCTCGCTCCACACTCTGTTTGTATTTTGGTGAACTCGCTGTTGTACATCAAATCGTGTCATGCAAAGAACAAATTGTTTAACCAGAACTGATGCATGAAGTTTTGCCTTTACTATTAGCGAATAAAATTCAGCTTATTTTTTATTCTTTATGTCTACAAACCGCAGTAGTTTCTCTCAAAAAATGAAGACCCAGAAAATTTAAAACTAACAACATATTCCCGAAAAGAAACTCATAGGAAAGCAGCGAATATCCGACATCAGTTTGAATGTATTGTTGATAGAACAAGCGTAACGATGGCTAGTAATGACTAGTATATGTTACATATGCCTGATTCACGCCAGAATAAATCTTATACTCCAGACCATCAAGGGAACCATACTTGAGGTGACCTACAAGCCAAGGCGTACGGTTTTGCATTGCATGATCTGCTGCACTTCGACAGCAAGCATGTGAAAAACTTTATTGCACGTAATTAAATAACCTACTACATCAATGAGATGTGCTACTAATACAGACTGGACGATAGGAGTTGACGAAATATTGCAATGAGATTATTTCTCGTGGTTTCAGTAATATTATTATTATTATTATTATTATTATTATTATTATTATTATCACAGAAAATTTACGACAAGAAATCTCCAAAAATACTTTTCATTTGTAACTGTTAATAAATATTGTCTTCTTTTCTTCGATCCTAAACCTTGTTCTACCATACAATTAACGTAGATACTGCCAACCATTTCTCGTAGGTTATGCTACGTAGATTATGCGTTCCTATCATCCATCCCTCTAGCATTGACTCTGTCCTGTGAGTATAAAGGTTTCCATGTCCTCTTTCCTCATTATGTGCCCTATAAATTTCAACTGTTTCTTCCTTGGGTTAAGTATAAGTTTTCTTTTTTTTCAATTTTATCTATAACCTTGTCACCCTTCATATGTTCGATCCATGTGATTCTCAGAAACCATCTGAAGAATCACATTTCTGTCGCTTCAAGTAAATTTTATATATATGACCTGTATACACAGCCACATCGTAGGACTAATATTATATAATAGTTCAATAATCTTTTCTTTCTTTCTAACAAAATATATGTGTTCCTTGGCATTTGAGTTGCATAATTCGCTATGTCAATTTGCCAAAAATCATCAATAGGATGAAAATGTAATTGCAAAAATTGGACGTTGTGGAGAGTCATGATTGTCCACGTCATGAAAATTAATGTCACATGAGAATAAGTTTTCTCTACATGTTAAATTATTTTGTTCTCATGCTACACTTATGTCATCCTGACCACTGTTATTTTTAAGATTACATATTTACATCATCTTGCTGTATACGTAATATTGTGGCATACCAGTGATAATAATTATTTCCAGAAGTTTTAGCAAAAGGCCTGTTCATGGTGAGGTAAGTTTTTTCTACCAAGCAAATCCTATTTATATTATTTAAATTATTCGCATTGTTATCCTCATCTTCATTGCCATATTCACAAGGTTTCAGCTCCGGACTTTTTCGGCTTATTTAAATTTTAACCGAACACTTTATTTCGTCCACCGGCTGCATTGTTCTTGTTAGACATGCCATGTTTCTTTCTCATGTCTCAGTCATTTCCCCTTTAACTAAACATTCAAACTTTTGGTTCACCACTGTAGCCTATTATTGAACTCAGGACTATTCGTGTCAAGTCAGCGGATTTAACCAACGCATTTATCCACTGGGCCATGTGTTCTTCAAGGGTTTGTTTCGAAATTCCAATCACCTGAAGAATGCCGAAGCAGAAAACCGCTGAAATGTTTTGAATATGGCAATGAAGATTAGGATAAGAGTCCGAGTAAGGTAAATAATCATAATACCTCATCTCATAGACATAGCTGTATACAAGTTCTAATTAAACATATATCAGTTGGATGATATTAAATATATGACTGATAACAGACATGTTTTTTCTAAGATATTTTGCTGATACCTAATACGTTTTTTAAAAATAAGGAATATATTTTATTCAAAGTAAAACGGTCGTTCCTGTTATATAAATTTTATATCCGAAGTATTAATATAGATTTCCCTCTGAATGAGATTTAAAATAGTGTCCCTATAAAATTCGCCTTTGTATGAAAGATGCCAAGGATTTAACCATCCTGTCCTAACAGCCAAATTACATACTGGACACCAACCAAACCCGGACTTTGTAAGGTCAATATGTTTCACCTGACTTGCCATATTTGGCTTCCGGTTGATTGGATAGCAGAATCAAACCGCGCACGTTCCAATAATCTTAATTAGTAATTAGCATGAAAAGTTTGCTTTGTATTTACTTCTTTGATAACAATAGAGACATGGGGTAAGGTCTAAGTGAATTAAATGAATCGGCAGTGAGGCATTTTAGTTGATTGTTTTTCAAGCTTACTGGAAACTCATTTATGCGTTCATAATTCATGTAAAGCGTCGAACATTTCAAAACCCACAGTTATCTTACTGTTTTAAATTCGGCTGTGATAAGAAAATATGAAGATGAAAATTGAAATTTTAAGCCACAGTTGGAGGAAGATTTTACATTTACCGATTAAGATAGGATACCATTGTACCTTATCTACCATGTGTCACTCAGCCATTACTAAATCTATCTTGAAACAAATCACAACGTTTCTCATATTTAATCATCTAAATCCGAATTAAGGAAAACAAGTTAACTGTTAAAATCATCAGTAAGTAGACAGCGGATACTGTTTGACAACGTTCAGTAAGGAAACCGTTGCAAAAACTGAAGCTAGATTTTTTTTTCCGTTATGGAATATTGCATGTATTAAAAACCCACATTGTAATAATTAATTTCTCAGGAGAATATATCTGAAGTTCTTGCAGTTGTAGGGCCTTAATAAACACATCACCAGCAACAGCCTTAATAAACATAGTATCGGCAGCAGCCCTGAAAGTATAAAAACACAAGAAACCTTAAATGACTCACTTCCTGATTCTCCTTCTTTCGAAGTGTGAACTTTTCACACTGAAGCTTAAAAAGTATAAACGCTTCACATATAGACCTATACAGGCAAGACATACACAAATACGTTAACTAACTGTTTTCTTTGTGTATTCAAATTATTTCTCGAAAAATAAACCTAATATTTCCTCTTGTTATTTGTTACATGCATATTATCTTGCATGGCAAATCAATCGGTCCCTGTTATGTGTGCATGTACCTTTCGCCACCATTAATTCATTTATTGCAAAATATTCTCGTAAAAATCTTATACATCAATTATAGAAGTAGTCGACACACTGAAGAGTATTATAGCCAAATAACAGAAAACTTCAGCGACTAACAGTACATACACCATTTTCACGACACACTACCGAGAAGCGTATCTCTCAAATTAGTGCTCATACCACAGGGATAATAGAAAATGAGTTTAAAAATGCTCTTGTATTTAGCTTAGTTCTTAACATATATAAAAGACAACCCATAACTGTCAGTATTTGTTCGCTATGTTTCATCTGATGAAAGAAGTTATGCTGGACATTAACAGAAAGAACTCGTTGTGTTCACATTAAAAATGTAATTGATAGAATATTAACAGATGCTGATGTTCCATCGAATGAAATCATCAGTGTTGCAACAGATGGATCACCTGTAATGGTGGGAAAAATTGGAGGATTAATTGCACTTATGAAAAATGATCCCAACTCTCCAGATTTTCTCTCTGTTCATTGCATTATTCATCCTGAACACCTGACAGCCAGATAATTCAAGTATGAATATATTATGAAATCTGTCCATGAAATTGTCAATTTCATATGCTTAAATGAAAAGACACAGCGACAGTTCAGAAATATTATTGAAGACCTGGAGCTTCAAAATAAACACAGTGATGTCTCTTTCTAAAACATTATGATGTGGCTATCAACAGCAATGTCCTGAGTATTTTTGCGGATATATGTTGAATCATATAATTACTTTTCTGAAAGAAAAGAAAAGATCCTATCCTTAACTAGAAAATAATGAATGGATACAAGATCTAATGTTCATTATTGCTATAATGAATTATCTTCAAACTCTCAAATTGCCACTCCAGGGGAACAATAAGATATTTTCCGATCTTACTCAGATAATTTTTAGATTTAATAATAATATATAAGTTTTTCAATGTGATATATTATCAACGGTATTCAGTCAAAATTCCAATCTCAGTAGGAGAGTAAATAGATTGACTGATATTGAAATAACTGACCAAAACCTGGAAGAATACAACGATAAACTACAAGGACTGCTTGAAAATTTCCTAGCCATGTTTACTGACTTGCAGAAGCGGAATCCCTGCTTGGCCTTTCTTGTAAATCCATTCATAGTTGATATGGTCAATGATGGATGTACAATTCTAGAAGCACTGTTTACGGAATCATCTGCTGTAGAAATGAAACTAATGTAATTATAGGAGGACATGAGTCTAAAGATGATTCGTCAATTCCGTTATAGAATTGACTTTGTCGAGACAAGTTCTAGACATAAAATAGCCTGAAATGAAGAAAAGTAGTGTGCTACTCACCATCATTTTCAGCACAACATTCTGATGCGAAACACTGAACTCAATAATGATGTTTGTGAAGTCGAAGCATCGTGTAAGCCTTACAATCTAAAACTTGATGGAGCTAATTCCTTGACAATATATCAGACACAATTTCAACAATTCACAGCCAAGACGGAGATCCACAAGACCTCTGGTAGCAGTAAATAGCGGCTTTAACAATCTCATATGTAGTAATTTCTGTTTGTCATAAAGCATTATGATAAGACACTGATTTTATAATGTGTTTTCCGATTAAAATATCTATTTTATTTGTTTGATTTATATATATATATATATATATATATATATATATATATATATATATATATATATATATATATATATATATATATCCTTCATATTTGACTGGATATTTACTAAAACAAATAAATATCATTAAAATAGTGTGAAGAATTGATGGATTTATACTATTACAGCGATCATAAATGCCTTTCCCTAGGCTAGAATATGAAGTGTCCTCAACGATTGTATTTTCTGTACCGATAACCGATAAGCTACGGGGAAATCCTTGCAAATTTGCCTAATAAAGCTCATAAGAATTCTAGGTTCTCCAAGTTAAACAATGTGTTTAATGGTAAAATATATTTTTCCTTTTATAGTGTTATTTTCTAGAAGTCTAATTTTATGTTACCGAAATGAAAATTCGCAGATCTCTTAGATCATTACCGTATTAAATTAAGTTAAAACAATCAGTCAAGTTTTTGAAAACAATTGGTATATATACATATATACCAATGTTTACTTTGTGATTATTAAAACAAATAAAAATTAAGTTAAAAAACTGTATACATGACTAAATATTATTGCATACATGCACTTCTTAATATTTCTATAAATATTGTGGCAAAATGTGTTTGTAATAAAAATGTGTAAATTTTCTTCATGATATACGGCTCTCAAATACCTGGACTGTAACTTATGCGGCTCTTACATTAACCCTAGAACACTAACCATGGGTATATAGTACCCAGCGCAAATTTACCTATTTTTAATTACAATTTTCAGTACCTGCTTTTCTTACATAAATAATATGTTCTTAGTTCCTATTAATGTTAACTCAAAGTTTGAAGTGTCCGCATGTAAACTATTTCAAATAAAGATTTATATTTAATTTTTTTTTTGATATTTTAAAAATCGGATATGATATACTCATGGTTAGTAATGGTGTAACTTTAACTGATGGTTAGTGTTCTAGAGTTAAGCAATTTTGGCCATCGCTGAACTAGACACTGTAGTAAAGGAGAATGATAAGGGAGGATTAAGGGTTAACTGTAAGAAGACAGAAAATGGGGCTGTTAAGAAGCCAACTATATTTTAGAGATATGGACAACACACAAGTACAGAAGGTTAAATAAACGCGAAGGAATTTAACAGGGATTGGATAATTCGACACCTAAATCTGAATGAACATTAGATTAGCGAAAGATAGATTACGGAAACTAAACAAATAAAATAAAACGGGAAATTTTTTTTGTTAGACTGCATAACGCCTACATTTTATCTTCATAATCAAATGAGAAGAGAAATTTAGCATCGAAGAAATGTATATCATAAACACTGTTTGCTTATTAGCGGAGACTAGAGGCAAAATGAAACTACAACATAGATATTTAGAGAATTAAAATAAGTATATATCAGAAAGATAGATTTTACAATCTAGTTACAACTTTTAGAATGGTCATGAATACCTTTCAGAAATTATGGAACTTTTGCAAATTTATGGAAAAATTAGAACGATTCAGTCGATAGCATTAGTTAAAACGGAAATCTTGCTGCGTAGATTTCTAGAGTATTGAGAAAATCTGTTATTTGATCACCAGCAGGAGACGCTCAGCTAGTAACAAAAGACAAAACGAATGAATACCAACAACTTGTATAGCTTGATGAATTAAATCAATAAGTTATATTTGAAAACCAAGAGAACAAAGAAGAACGAAAAACAATACAATATCCGCAAAAGCTTCAAAATACAATGAATGTAGTATATATTTGAATTCAGCGGTGTAAACAAGGGAAGGTGAAGAAGAAAGTTAATTAGAAGAAAAAGCTAAAAAGGGACACAAAGCAAATCAGTCGGGAAATGTTAAAGAAAAAAGAGAAAGCAATCAAGGAAAGGATAAAATTTAAAAAATATATATATATATAAAAAGGAAGGAAGAGACAGAAATCAACAAAACAAGCAGAAATCACACTTGCAAATTTTCGTTTAACACAAAAGAATCAAATAAGTTAAAACACAGTCGAGTGACCTGGAAAAGCAAATATACAATTTTCTGAATTTCTGGAATGAAGAATATTTGCATTCAGACTAATATCTTTATTTTGTTGTTGATTTTACATTTTGGAGAAAATGAAAAACGATTAAAGCTGCGTTGATTCCTTAATATAGATATTTTCTAAGCCTGGTTCAGATGTGGCACAAGACCAAAAGTATGGGTTACCTAGTGTGAATCTAACTCACTATTCAATTTCAAAGGGCTATAGCATTCATTTTCATTTTTTTTAATTCATGCAAGGAAATCGAGAAGAAAGGACTAAACGCAACATGTAAAAAAAACAGGATGTCTGTTTTAAAAACAAAACAAAAAAAAAAACAGCTCAGTATACAAATTAGAAAAGGACATTTCGACGTGGCGTAATGGTTATCATGCGGTATTATGGTGGATGTAGCAAGAGAGGTTAGTAAGAATGTGTTGTTTTGGTGTTAGGAATAATGTTTGTATGTTTGGCTCAGTGTTTGCAGCTAGCTAAGTTTAAACTTAAGACTGATGAAGTCCGCCCTTTTCCCCATCCTTTTTACTAGGCTTTGTGCCACATTTTCTGTATTTTTAACAGAAATAAATATCATAATATCATAATAATAATAAGCTTGTTTCGCTAGATCTCTTACAACTGAATAGTGAGTTCGATCTCCACTGGGTGCTCCATAATTTCGGCCGTGTGCCACATCTAAGCAGCGCTTAGAAAATCATTTTGGGCACCTCGAGGAGGCTTAATATTTAGCAAGCTTGTCTCGCTAGAACAATTACGATTGAGTAGTGGG
Source organism: Acanthosepion pharaonis (assembly GCA_903632075.3). NCBI lineage: Eukaryota > Metazoa > Mollusca > Cephalopoda > Sepiida > Sepiidae > Acanthosepion > Acanthosepion pharaonis. The sequence goes on from CAHIKZ030002395.1 coordinate 219,046, forward strand.
TTCAATCCTCACTGAGTGGCCCTAATTCCGGCCTCGTGCCACATCTAAGCTATGCTTGGAAAATCACTATACAAATTAGAAATTTCTGAATCCTAAATTAAACAAGTACAAAGATTTAAATATCTTAGATATGTTTTAACATAGGAAGGAAATGCAGCACGGACATGATTGGAAAAATAATTAGAATGTTCATTGGGATATAGAAAAATGCCTTCCCAAATCTAAGAAATGTATTAAGAAACAACGATATTTTGTTAACTACCAAAACGATTACTTTAATTTTATATAATATGTATCCATAAATGAGGCAGTGAATGCTGGACAATCTAATCAAAGGAGAAAAATAGACTTAATATTTCAGAAATATGATTCTGTAAACTGATGCTGAAAATAACGTGTACTGAACACATGAACAGCGGCAAAGTTTTAAAGAAAATGAAAATTAAAAAGACACTTATACATAGCATCAGAAAGAGCCAGTTAAAATTTTTAGGACAAATATTGAGGAGTGAGGTCTTGGAAAAGGTGACACTCACAAGATATTTAGAACAAGAGAGACAGAGTAAAGGCGGGTATAACCTTTCTACTGAGCCTGTGTAAATATCTGGAAGAAATGATCCATATGAAGAAAATGGATTAGCAAATCTCTTAAAAGTTTATTTAAAACGGAAGGCCAGTGAATGCAAGACAATTTGCACACAGATGAAACTGACCAATAGAAATGTGTTTCTACGGGAGAATTCACAGGATACAATGAAGAGGACACGTGAGCATCGAAGAGGTTTTAAGAAGATGGTTGCAAAATTACACGTGTTCTTAAAACCATATAGTGCCCTTACTGATAAATCATCAGTTATCCCTCCTTAAGATCTAGAAGATATAAAATGCACCCTCTAACATCCGCCAGTAGACGTGTATTCAGAGTAAAGTGTAATAAAGCTTTGGCATAATTGCATTCACTGGTTCTGTTTTTACTACAGAGCTAAAATTTCTGAGAAACATTAGGAGAAAAGACGACCTGGAAAAATTGCAGCGTATATTGAAAGAAAGATGTGGCGAGTAAAAAATCCGTAACTTACCTAACGAGCTTCTCTATTTAATTAGAAAGCCATCAAGCTTAAGTGAATATGAGAGAAATTGCATTGCTGAAAATTAGGAAAAATAATATGTAGTGAAAAGATTTCATGCATGCAAGAATAATAATAATAATAATAATAATAATAATAATAATAATAATAATAAGAAGAAGAAGAAGAAGAAGAAGTTACAATTCTAAGTATTTACAGCATTACATGGGAGTAGGTTGTAAGAGTTTATACAATTTTTATTGCAAACATATAACATTGGCGATAAGTTGTAGCCGATTCATTTTATCCGCGTTTAGACTCGGTTAATATAAAGTCAGTAATAATTAAAACTAAGCATTACGACGAGATCTCCATAGACATAGAGATGGGTATTAATATAATAAATCATAACAGTTCGTTATTTCCTGAAAGACACATAAACAAGTTCGTTGTGAACAAGGCTCGAAACATTATTGTGATAATAGCTTATATGAGGATGTTGGCCCGCATAAAAATAATGTAAATAACAAAAGGAATGATTAATAAAGAGGAAAATATGAAGATGTCAACAGTAATTTGAAAATAGATGAAGAAAGGAGTCGAATGTAAAGTATTAATTTGCGAGTTTGAACGTAAAATAAATTAATCTCCGTGTCAACGATTTTTTGTACTTGGAGGTGAAGAAAAATACATTTCTTTAGCAATATATTTTCATTCTAATAATTATAATTAATTATATATATATATATATATATATATATATATATATATATATATATATATATATATATATATATATATATCCATCTGCATACTAGATATATCAGTTGTCCATAGTTGTTGACCCTGTGATTTTATATTACCTACCTCAGGACAACTTACAACCAACTCATTTACTTTATAAGTAAAATCTAAGCTTAGATGTTCACTGTTTAACTCTTACCACTCTCATTTTCAATTACGTTTGTTTTCCCAACCACTGTATTCTTAGAAAGTATAAGTTTACTTTTAATATAACGCAAAAGAAACACGTACGACCTTGTAGAGCATACGTGACTTTTAGATAACTAAGTCGATTAGGAAACTGTGAACTTCCGGTGGCATTTCGCCCTCACTCATTTTCGCAATACAAGTCATGGCACTTTTTCGTTTAATTGTTTCCGAATCTCCTTTTATTCTAGTTTTAGAAAAGAGATTTGGATGCTTTTCATTCATTGGCTACTTGTCGGAAATTTTACTTCCATTATCTACTATTATCGAAAATAGGTTTTACTCTTCATTCAAAATAACTGTCCTGGTTCTGTCGTATTAATAGAACTATGCAACCGTTTCTCTGGTCAGTATGTATCTAGGTGACTAACGTAGGGACACTAGTTATGATAATCAGTTTTTAGCTCATGCGATAGACAAAACACCATTTTGAGTTGCACATGGAATTAATAAAAAATTCATTCTCTCGATTCATAGCTTTGCTCACATTCTCAGCAGTAACGAGAGATTAATTAGGGAGAGTAACCGCAACTGAATAACATCAATTAGATTTAGATAAAATGATATGCATCAATTACTAAGTTTCAAATTCCGTTACATTTTATATATACTGTTGTGTATGATACACCTAATTTACATAAGCGGACTACCGACCATATAAATATGGGTTGGTATCGGAAGACGGGGAAGATAGTAGAGATTAAGAAATTGAATCCAGAGACTCTGCCCGACTGCGATTTAGTCAACCCATTATGCAGGAACAGTCTTCCCAAGAATATACCAAACTAACTGTAAATATTGTGTACCTATTCTTTGTTTCAATACATTTTGTTAACGTACATTTTGTGTTGTATTATTCCATGCTTATTTAAGCTTCAACATATACATGAGACGATAGGCTTTCAGTTGTATCCGGTTACAATTTTTTGTAGTGATTGTTTTCTGTTGATTTCATGCAAAAATTGATGTTTTAGGAAAAATAGGAACAACTTAATAAATATTTACAGTGAAACAAAGACAGCGAAATGTTTTTAATATATATAACGAATAAATGGGTGTAGAAATTATAACACTCACAGGATACACTGACGGTGTAACACTATCAAGGAAAAAATCGTGGAAGCGATTATACATTAATGGAAGTATAAAAGGTTAAAAGAAGATGGTTAAGCAGTGAGAATACTGATAATATTAAAAGACAAGAAGATGGAGAAAGCCAATATTATCTATATCTTGAATGGATTTTTCACATAAAAAATATTGTTTTTCATTGATTACCATTTATAAAGTTACAGATGATTAGGTGTTGTGTAATCCAACACCAGAAGATAATACAAACCATAAGATTTAAACTAAGAACTAGATAAATGAAATTAAAGAGCTTTTTTCAGATATAGATGTTCAAATGGCTCTCATCCCTATCGCCCAACAGGTTCAGAAATGTCTAAACTATCATCTATATACAAACACATATTTAAAATAGTGTCTTGAACTGGTGCTACAGAATTTAAAAAAAAAAGTTTTTCAACAGCCGTATCATCTACAATTATAGCGGATTTAACTACAACAGAAAATAAGGAAAATCAAAATTTTGTCTTTCTACACTACCTTAAACGTAAGTAGACTTCAGAAACTATTTTCCTCAAAAAGTGTTTTAAGAGATACATTTTATATAATTTAACCAACGCTAAATATTTACCTGCTAAATGCCGAATTTTATCATATAAGGGAATGGACAATTTCTCCATTAACATTAGCATCGAGATTACGGTCATATTGCGTTCAAACACTGGTTTACGGACAATCACCGAAGTTAAGCAACGTCGAGACTGGTATGTACCTAAACTGGTAACCACTTGGAAATACCACGTGATTTAAGGTTGGTTCAATGGAAATTGTTGATCGGGGATCAGAGTTCCAATTGCAGTTGGGATCATTATATTCACTTACGCGCAAATAACGGAAAAGGAAAGATATGCATCCACAACTTCTCCCTCAGCTCTGGGTTTATTCGTAAGACTCGTATCACTAAACTATTATTATCCCAAAAATTACAATCCAAAAATATATATTCTAACTTTAAATAACCTTCAAATGTTTTATAAGCCGTTTAAAACGAATCAACCAACCAACCGTTACAAACACATGTTTGATAATATTTTTATTTCTTTGTAATTCAACAGAATTACTATCAATCGATTTAAGAATAAATACCCACGCTCATATCGTATTGGTCTTGTATGGAATCAAGTGACATCAAATAATCCAGCAATTTACGTTTATGTTAATATTTTCCTACTCCTCTCGGGGTGTTTTCAATTTACTCTTAGATTTACAAATCCTTCTTAAGTTTTGGAAGGAAATTAAAATATTTGCCAAAAACATGGATAATGATTAGGTACAATGTACTCTTCATACTTCAACTTTTCATTAAATTTTACTAAAATCTATCAAATGAGACCTTTTCATGCCTGAGCTTTGTAATGTAACAATCCAAGATATATAACAGGAAGAAACCACCTGTAGGCAGAGAAATAACTGAATTGCACAAATAGAAAAAGCCTGTAAAACGAATATGTCATTTTTCTTCTGAAAGATTTTTCATTGTTTACCTAGACGCAATCATAACAGAAGGGGATTCTTACTAAGACGTAGTCATGTTGTGTACATTATTAAAAAACAAAAATATAATCAGATTATTTCTAGGCATAGAAAGAGAACTGTGGGAAATCCTAGAATTGGTTAGTGATCTTCAATTGTAAATAGACATTGTATGATTGTAAGCAGGAGAAACGGCTAAAGATACGAGCTGTCAAATCAAACAATTTAAATATCTAGGAAAACGTTTAACAAAAGGCTGAAAATGTGTTACCGACACCTGAAGGCGAATTTGAATATCTAATGATTGCTTACAAAATGATGGGTAAAATTTTGATCGTCATCAACTTTGTTAATTTGTGTTGGGTATTTACTACGCAGACCTTTTGGTTGCAATTATATTTATTCTTTTTCAGTCCGACATGTTTTTTTCTGCTTTTTCTTTTGTTTCGCTTTTACTGTTGCGAGTGTTCTATTTCAAGTCCACTTAGTTTCCCGGAGAGAAATAATTGTGACATTTTTCACAGAATGTAATGTTTCAGTATCGCCATTTTTCAGAACCATAACTTGACATAAAATCATTTACTTGTCACACGCAAAGAAAAATGCCCGACGGTTTTAATTGTGAATTGTATTTGTAGTAAAATTAACCACCGACCACGTACTTTTTTTTTGGAAGCTAAAATCGGTCAATGTCTTATGTTTTGCGGTTTTTGTAAGAAGCCTTCTCATTTTAGCACCAACATTTTCTATGAGCGAAGAGGTAGACCAATTAGTTAATACTAAAAGTCTATTTGATCACAGAAATACTCGGATGTATGATCACAGGTAAGGCTCGAGTGTATAAGCATGTGAAATGCTCGGGTGTACGATTATGGGCAGGTATCGGATGCATAATCACGGTCAAGCCTCGGGTGTATAGTCACAGGCAAATTTCGGGTGTATGATCACGGGCTTATGTTTATAATCACCTCTGTTTTCGGAATTGGTCTTATACTGCGATTATTATTATTATTATTATTATTATTGTTATTATTATTATTATTATTATTATTCAGTGTTGACACCAGATGTAACTGATGGCATAGTCTTAAAAACTTTCTAAAATTTCAGTTACGTTCTGTCTATTCGATTGATTCTTGTGAGTCTAACGACAAATGCAGTTTTCAGTTTCTCTATTAATGGCAATTGTTACTTGTTTTGTCACATGTTTTCGTTTTAGATAACTTTGATATGAATATCCTAGTTTGTATATTCCTTAATATACAGTCAACGAAGAAATTATTCGTACACCCAGAATTTTGAATATTTCTATCCGATTCTCAGAATCTAATGCCCGTATGAGGCCGTGGTACTTACATGTTAATAAGCAAAAACAAAGAAAAAAGAAAAATGATATATATATACTGAATTTTCCGGGAAATATGTTAAATACAACAGATTTCACAGTCGAATTATGCAAAATAGGAAAGTACAAAATTATTCGTACTGTAGAAGATATCGTTTTAAATTAATTGATTCATGTCAGTATAAGTAATTTACATAATTATTTTATTGGTGAAGATTGTACACTATTTATTCAGTAGTATATTTGTGATAATTCCAGCAAAGAATATCAAGTTTTGCATAGAGTGTTGACATTGTTATTCTTACGTTAACAACACAATAGTAAAGACAAAGGATATTAGCGTCGACTTGAGACAGTGAATTATTAACTTCCAAAAGTCGGCACCTATTTACAGCGCTATTTCAAATTGGTTTTCTATCACTAGATCTAAGGTACATTTCGTATTAATATTTTAAAACAGTTTTGCACGACAGAAAATTTACCTGGGCGTGGATGAATACCCAAATAGTCACCGAAAACTGCAGGAAAACTTTGTCGCGGGGTTAATATAATCCCAATGGTTGCTTTGAATGACATCGCCAAAAGTTTGGTTACGATTGGTATCAGCGTAAGTACTCGCACAATAGAAAGTTGTTTAAATAGAACGGGGTTGCTTGAAAACCGACCACGACAAGTTCCTCTTCACAAACTGTCACATTCTGGCTCAGTTTAATTTTCCAAAATATTCTTTAACAAATATAATTACATTTTTTAATATTTACTACGGACTGATGAAACAGAAATTGAGCTTTTTGGACATGAAACATTTTGAACATATTTATTGGATAATAATTATAGAAGATTTGGCACAAGAAAGTTTAGGCTTTCCTCCCAAAGAACACAGTGTCAGCATCAAAAGATGGAGGCGACTCGATGATGTTTTAGGGTTGATTTAGCACAAGGGGAACTGGAAAATGAATTGCAATAAGAGGAATAATGTAATCCGCGCATTATTTCAAAATTCTGGATGAAAATCTACAACACTCAGCGCAAAATCTTCATCTATGTCGGTGATTTACTTTCCAGGAAGACAACGATAGAAAACATACGTCTAAACCAGTGACTGCGTGGCTTCAGTAAAAGATGAGTGCTCTGTGATAGCTTTCAATGAGTCCAAACATGAAACCTATTGAAAATATATGGCAAAAATTGAATATTCGCATAAATTGTCGGTCACCAAAAATCCTTCAGGAATTACAACCTGTAACCAATGAAGAATGGAAGAAAACCCCAGAACAGACTTATTCAAATGCCATCAAAAACTTTAGAAAACGACTGCAGCAAGTTATAAAGATAACAGCCCATGCTATGGACTATTAATATTGCGAATTTAGTTTTTCATTTTTTTTTTCTATTTGTCATACAGTGTGGATAATTTTCTCTTTTCCTATTTGAATAATTCGTCTGCCACATTAGTTGTATTTATCCTACTGTTCTGAAAATTGAGTTTTATATTCATTTTTGTGCTTACTAACATATAGAATTCTGGGATCATACGGGCATTAGATTCTGAGAAATAGGTAAGAATATTGAAAATTGAGGAGTGTACGAATAATTTCGCCTAGGACTGTAGATCTTTCGAAAACTTAGATTTGTTTTTTCTGCCTAGATCTTTTTAAATTTCTTTGTATATTTAAAAACAGTTTTTGTTATTTTCTGCTTTTAGATAATTACACTAAATGTCTACGATTCTTCGCACCTTTCTGATTCCTCTCCAAGTCGCGCAGACGTTTGCACTTTTTCAAACGTTCCACGAAATTTAAACGCATTAAGGTACTATGCGTTTTACTACTTCTACTATTACAATTATTCTCTTCCTCCTACTACTATTAATAAAAATATTAATAATAAATAACTTTATTTCCACGAATATTGAGGTATAGTATAGAATAATAGCCTATCTTACATATTTTTTATCTTTTTGACACACGTCCAACTGGGTATCACTATTACTTTTTCCACTTGAATGGCATAAAATGTCAAGGCTACTTGATGAAAGTGTCACTTGAACAATCTTCAGTTTCTCACAGAGTGGATTTCCCAAGTAGCAAGATCAATAGATTCCTCGATTCTTATCGACCTTCCACCCGTCTAACCACTCGAACCCATCAAATCAGTCTGATCAAGATTGGAGCGGACAATCGATGGCTACTATTTTATTCTTTTTTTATATAACTACTATTATGTTTTTTCTCAATATAACTTCATTTGACAGTGTGCCAAACATTGACTGAGAACATTTTCAGTTCCCTCGATTTTTGTGGCGTTGCAGAACAGGGCTAAATTTTAAGTGTTCTTTTTTCTGTACAAATAGATTATTTCTTCTCAGCTTCGGAGCTTAGAATGGCATAGGGCCTGATCTGTAGGCATCAAGATTACACTTTTTAGGTAATACCGTTTTATATAAGGTGTTCTAATATAATAGATCGAGTTAACAAATTTAGCTTGAACTGCAACAACGGGATAATTGTACCCAATCAAAATAGATTAGCTGGGAACTAGCGCAGGAATAGATTTATATTTATTCACGGGATATTGTAGAGGAAGAGACTTGAGGCAACAATTTTTTTTCTGCAGAGGGATGCTGAAGATACCGTGGAACAAACCTGGGAGCAACGACGAGGTTTAGAGAAAAAAAAAGGAAACTTTTACTTCACACCACGAAGAGACAGTTGAAATTTCTGAGGCATATAAGAAAGGAGGTTTTAGTAAATATGATACTCACAGAAAAGACAGATAGCAAGAGGGACTGAGGAAATCAGCGCATAACAGGGAAAAACATTACTTTATTATTTTAATTAAATGTATGGCTGAACAGAGTATAGGAGAAAAAAGGAAATATAACATTTATTAATGACAACAAAGGGAAGACTATTGTGACGAGCCATGATCGCATGCATCCTGAGAGGTCAAGGTACATATAGAAGACGTTTGGCAAGCATCGTTATTCAAATTTTATCCCAAAGATGGCACTGAAAACATGACACAAGAGGTTGCGAAGAGGCAAAGAAAAAGGCAAAAATTACTAACGACAAGAAGAAAATAAACGTGTATCGTTCAATGAGTTAGACAACGACAATTATCATTGCATTTAAATTTTTTAAAAATCTAAATTGTTAGAAAAGCAAGAATCCGAAAGAGAAGTCAAAAGGCGGAAGGATAGAAAAAATAATCTATTGGAATAGAAATACAGTAAAATGAAGCCAAGTTTTCAAACTCATACTACGAGGTATCAAAGAGGAAACCTCATCAGAATTAACATCAAATTAGGTTTCAGATGTCAATTTTGATTGATCTCTCTCAGTGGATATAAACTATATCTGGTGTTATTGAAAAACATTCCCTGTTGAAGAAGGATGACAAATCATTTGAATGGTTCATTCTGGTTTCACAAACGTGTGACTATGAGTGCCAATAGGGAGAGTGTATCTGTATCTAGTCCTTACCGTTGTGGACTGGCCGGCTAAGTGAAAAATCATTTATAATTTATTTGAAATCTTTTCTCCTTCAAGCTTTATTAGAAAATGTTTTAAATCCCAACTCCCAGCCCATACTCGACTCCGAACAAATATTTATGTTGGGACTAATCAAAGGTATTTTGTGTGTTGTGCTCAAATGCTTTTCAAATAAAACCGTAATACTTTCTTCTCGGTTTGCTTAAAGAGCATAATGGTATATCGCCAAAATTTTCATCTCTGAAACAAATACAGTATTCGAAATCACTCTAAAAAAAAACTGCTGAAAACTATCGCTTTTCGACTGAATTGCAAATATATGGTATTGATAATATTAACCAAATCATTGAATAATCGTTCGGCCTTCATTGACAGTGCAGTCAGTTTCCCTGTCTCTTGACATTTATAAAAAAAAATGTTTACGAAAAAAGTTTTTTTTTTATTATAAATTTCAAGAGACAGGGGAACTGACTGCACTGTCAATGAAGGCCGAACGATTATTCAATGATTTGGTTAATATTATCAATACCATATATTTGCAATTCAGTCGCTCATATCCCTCATTCTATTACTGATGAGAGCTTCCTTCTTAAACTTTCGTTTAAAGTACTGTGGAATGTCAACGTCATGTTTATGTGATTATTATCTTCGATTTACATGTGGTATTTATTTTAGTTGCTGCTGCAGTTGAAACTCATCAACTAATCTGGTTTCTGTTATTCAGTAGAGGTCTTCGTGATTTTCTTGCGCCAGCCCAAAAGGCTTGAAGGAGGGTCTTCGGCGTTTATGTAGAACAAACTTTTTTTTTTAACCCATTGATGTGAGAAAACTGTTGTACACAGTTGTTGCTGCTGTTGAATGTCTACAATGTGTGGGATTTCGGTTACTTAATGAAGTTAATCCTTTGAGATTCTGAAACAACAGATCATGTGTTTTAAAAAAATGGATGGTCTTCCCTGCGATCTATATGCATCCATCATTCACTCAACGTCATTTATGACCATTACAAGTTTGATATTGCTGAATGCTTTAAGGTTCATTCCTGTCTTCCGAGGCTACTTAAGATCAATATGTATAGGAATGAGGAAAAATAAAATGAAAGAAATGTATTAATATCGTTGACAGTGGTTATTAATATAATCTCGACGTGATGGAATCATTAAATTAAAACGCATTGTTGAAAAGCAATTTCGACAACGTCTCCATTCGAATTAAAGAAGACGCTTGATCAATCACCTTGCAAATGTTCTTGCCGGCCATTTTGATCTATTTATCAAGCGAATTTATGCATCATCTCTTTACAGCGGAATGTCTTACTTAAAATTTTGATTTCCGAAATACATAGACAGATGGCTGAATAAGTCCATAGCCAAACGCTGAAAAGAAAATCAATTATTTTATAAAAAGGAATTATTTTTTCACCATGTACGTTTTTGTTGATACAATGATTTATAGCACTTTTACAAATATATCTTGATCCAATCAATATCAGCTCAAAGTTCAATTAATAATTATCGGCCAGGCTGCTATTGTGAATTACTTGCGTTTATATACTGATTTGCTAAATGTTATGAAGTAACAATACTGGAAGATCAAGTGAATGAGCATCACCTACTCTAGGAAATACTGCTGTACATATCCACACCTATGTTAACTATAGTCTGATGTCTAGTGTGTCAGCGTGAACAGGGGCATTGGGTGAATAAGTATATCTCTAAGGCCTGTTTATGCAAAGATGACTGAATCTTTGGGGGCAATAAACATCCCCTGATCCGTGTTTAAGAAAAGGTTTCTCGTTGCACAAATGCTCCGTTGTTGGTATTTCCAGGATGTTCTTCCTCAAATTTCCTGTCCATCTGTTATGAAAATGTTCAGCATTAGAAAAGTTAATTGATATTACAAAGCAGTTCATCTTCTTTTCTTTGTTAATAACAGTGTTCCGGTTTCTAAATGATCTGTTTAGTTACTGAATTACAATTTCCCTAATAGAATTCGCCTAGGGGTTTTGATGTCACATATTCCCTCCTGTTTTCTATTACATCTCAGAGTGTTAAATTTTCGCTATTTGGACACCTACATATTTTTAAATTTGCATCTTGCCCCTTTCTAACCACTTTTCTTTTGTATTTTACAATATTTCTTTAGATTTCCTCTAGTTTTCGTTTTGCATTTAAATTCAACTCTTTGATATTTGCATGTCTTATATTGTTAGGATTATATCCACCAATAATAAATCCTGGTAAGATTTATAGTTATTTTAGGGTTGGCTCGCTGCATGGTTTACATATATCCACTGAGAAGACGATTACTTGACTGTCAAGTTTTTCTATATTTGTGTATTTGCTCCATGCATTTACCATCCGTATACAGGCGGTTTGCTAGCATTTATATATTAATTTATTAATGCGAATGTAATTCCTAAATAAATCAAGTTTGCCTAGCAGGTCAGGTGTTTTGTCTTACCTCATAAAATTCATGTGTTGTCTCTGAAACAAACGTACGTCTGCATTTCTATTGGCCATTCTGAGATTATTCAGATCAGGAATATTTAATGTCTTGTTTCAGTGTCTTAAAAGAAACTACACTCAAGTTTATACGAATCATTACCTATTTTTTTTCTCAACGCGAACATAAAGACAAGCATTACAGAAAAAAAAAAATCACAAACCGAATTATTCTATATAAGCGTATAAAAATTGATCGCCTTCTTAATTTAAAAGTAGATTTCCTGGTAACTAATTATTGACCCAGACTGCTCCTTTCGTTTACCTTGCCTACACTTCTATAACGTCATGTGAAAACAAAGTAAGCACATACAACCAACACACTATTTTGCTAATAAAATATATATCACAAAATTTTCAGTAGAAAAAAACGTGAGAATTTCCTATTGAAAATAAAATATTTCATTAAAATAGAATAAGCTAAAATAATGACTACAATGTAACAAATTAAATCCAATAAAATAAATAATAAAGGTTGATTAGCTTAATTTTTATAATCGAAAATATTTCTAATCCATATTAAAACCTATATTTTATATATTTTCATCAAAGAGTGCTTTATAACGACCAGAAGAAATAGGAATTAAACGGAATACTATAAAACAATACAATACAGTGGAATAATATCAGTCAGTTATGTGCCATTCGCGTTAGACGCTTAGGCGATCATGTATCATTCGATATATGACTGACGAGGCAGAATTTTCCCCGCTGTAGGTTGAGATTTCTTTCTGCGGTAGACCATCCAATACTATAAAACCCGATCTGTCCTGCTATTTAGAAAAAAAGAAGAAGAGGATTCATACGTTTCCGAAGAGTATTAACACGTAAGTGAATCCAATGGTTTCGACTGGAAATTCAAACTCGGCTCTCCGATTTCTCAATCCGAGCCGATATCTATCACTTCACAGTACCTATGCAAAATAGTCGGTCATTTTAGCATTTTTATCATCGAATAATTTGTTATAGTAAACCTACTGAGGTATCATATGTATCTACAGTAGTATCTATAAAACCCTATACTTTTTCAGTCAGACGATACGGAAAGAAAGCAAATGCAAGACAGCCTGAAAGTTTATGAAATATTTATATTATAATTTGTTTATGAGATAATAAACTTTTAGCTGTGGAATAGCAAAACATTCCTTTAACAGCAGAGTTCGTGTTTGCACATTTCTGAAACAAGAAACTATTATTCATTGATCGGCTGCAGAGAGACTTTCGTTATGGAGGAAATATCTACTTATTAGGCCAATGAAAATAAAGAGCGAGTTTAATTTTAAAAGCATGTGTTTTTAAAGATACTGGTTTCTGGCAGTTGATATTTGACTACAGGCTTTGGTTATTATGTCTTTTTTGACAGCCATTTATTTATGGCTAGGACTTAACTCGCGAAACTAGTCCTGGGTATGACCATAAACTACAACTGACATGAAGACATTTGATCAGAAAATTGGAGAATTTGACGAGAGTGCAATGACATCTTAATTGGTTTGTTCCCAGGTTCACCTTGGCTCTGGTAATTAGCACCTGTTAGAGCCTCAAAACAAATCTATGTAAGTATAAAAATATATTATTATATTAGAAATTACCAGTAATACGTGATTACACGAACACACACACACACACACACACACACATATATATATATATATATATATATATATATATTGAATATATTTAATTAAATACATAAAATTGTTGAAATTATTTAGATTGCGGCATTAATAACCCCTATATTTTGATATACTTCTAAATAAAGTCAGCCAAACAACCACAATGGATGAACCTTCATGAGATTTATCCATATATTATCCTACAATCTCTTAAAAGATCAAACAAAAACCGTCTCTCGAAATCATATCCATATAAATTATGCATAAAATCTAAGTATGATCTTTCAAGTATTAAATTGTGAATGCAGAGTAACATATTTTGTATTCAAAGCTCCGAAGAAAATTAAATTTCAGCAGGAAATGACTCATAATTTGTTGATATTCCGTTAAAAATATCAGCCAACCAACTCAGTAAAACACGTTATGATAAGTTTTCTTAAATGAGTTTTTCAGTATCAAATAAAAAGCTTAAAAGAAAGCGGCGAAAATCAAAATTTAAAACAATGCAGTAGAATTATATTGCTTAGTTGAGATTTTTCTGTCGGAAAAATAATCTATTTCAATGACAAATACTTTCTAAAAAGGTTTTCAGGTTTATCTTCACTAGCGAACATTAAAAAGGTATTATAACCTACACAACAACGAAAATACAAAATTGAACTCAATTCACTAATGAAAAATATTATATAATAATAAAATATGTATGCCAGGTAACACTATGTAACCAAGAAACCCAATGGTTATGTACCACAAGCGCGTACAACCCATATAGGCTTGCAGGTAGTGTAGTGATAACACGGCAATTCTGGGCTTCATAGCCTGAACTCACCGGGCGGGGTGAATGGTTACCTCAATGGAACCAACGGAAGTTTCCAAAACGGACTGGGATTGTTTTGGTTTGAGGTGGAGATGCATCGGTTCCGCCATGCCTGCTTATCCAGCATATGACTGAATATCTCTCGACACAGATATGAGGAGAAAACAGATTAGGTGCTGAGATGCGAAACTATGAGCAATCATCTTGGGATGATGCTGCTGATGCTGATGATAAAACTGAGGTACGTTCTACGCTGATCAACTGTATAAATGACAATCAAATACGGATAGGAAAATAGAATAACAACACAGTAAAATATACCTAGGCGAGGTTTTCGTAGAGAAAAATACTACATTAGAATAAGACGTAATTAAAAACGTTTACAAATGCAGTGTTTCCTGGTGTAGTAATATTTAATAGTCACAATATCATGAAATGAAATACTGTACAATTAGACTGTGCGATATCTTATTATCGAACATTAAATGAAATTGGTTACAGTTATTTTAAAGGCATTTTCACACCCAATCGCTTAAATGTTTAGCAGATGTATGTCCATTCAATTATACGTGTGTATCAGTACCCGGTATAATTTTATACAGTTATTTTTTAAGTAATTCTTGATAACGATGGCTGTTAGAAACTAAGATTAGATCTAGATAATAAATGGAAAAATAAACATACAATATGCACGGAGGTACTTTTTTCGAGAGATATCAAACTTCTGATACAAATACTTAACGTCCATTATGTCCTCTACAATCTCATTAATACTCTATGTATTTCAAATCTGTGTCTGCTGTTCAAACACTAAATTTTGCTAAAGTGAACAGTGATCATACATAAGTATATTGACATAATGTTTTTATTTATTATTTTAATGTCTTTGAAATATGAAAATGTCATTAAAGTGAAATATTAAATAAATAGTTATAATATATATATATATTCCATTTAATACATTTATACATAAAAAATATTGATTTTTCAATGGAAAAATTTTAAAAATCTTTAAATAAATTCACTAAGGTTAAAAATTAAATATAAAAAACAAAGTTAGCTAAAAAAGCATATTTATATAAAATAGTAAATTATTAAAAACATCAAAAATGAAAACATCAATTGCTATTCTTTTTACTTTCTATTCTTTTTTCTTTCTATTATTTTCTCTTTCTATTCTTTTTGCATATACACTGTTAAAATGTCAACATTTCTTTCATCTGTTTACATTCAAGCGGTGATATAAAGGTCGTTGGTGACGACATTCAGGGCAGAAACAGTTTTATTTAAATAAATAATCAATCTTTATATAAAAGCACATTCGACGTAACAATCTCTGTTTTATAAAGATCACAGGCAGCATATTTGAAATGAATCACACGAAAGGTATTTTTATATTTAATATTTACTGCGCACTTTAAGTAAGAACTGATTCGATGAACAATATATGCGATACATGTTGATCACTTTTGATGGTAAATTAGAATTTAGATAGTGTTACACTTTTATGACCTAATTAAGCAAACAGTAAGGCACACGCACACAGAGACACACACAGGTATCAACTTTTCCTATGTGTTCATATCTTTTGTAAGGTATGACAAAACATCGTTCCGGGATTTTCAACTCCGACGTCGCACATAACTGTGGATTAAAGACAGATTAATAGCGGAAAACAGGAAGTTGTTGTCGTTGGTCTATACCTACTCGAAAAGGTAGCACGTGTTAAATCGACATTGGGATACATACTGCAGGGTGACTTAGAAACACCCAAAAAAAACATAGGCACACACGCAATATATTTCTCTGTCTCTCTCGATGCACCCACTCTCTCTCTCATTAACTCCTTCTCATACACGCATGCATGCCCCCACTTAGATGAATGCTTGCCAGTAAACATATTTGTTTATTTACTTTTCTTCGTTTATGAATGGGAGTCACACAAAAACAGTAAATAAATATATTACTTAATAAACAAACGGAGTACCTACTCAAATAAATGTTCTTATGAATAATCAAGAGTGAGCTCCCCTTGCTTCATTTCTTTCCTCTTTAACAAAGCTATTTCTCTTTACTGGGAAAATAAATTGACATGATACGCGTAATCACAGTTGAATAAACTTTCTTGAAGCCTACACCTACGTACTTTTGTAATTACACGAATATTCGCTAAAAGGATAACATTTAAAGTGATACACACACGCGTGTGCAAACAGACACGCGTGTGCAAACACACACACACACACACACACACACATATATATATATATATATATATATATATATATATATATATATATATATATATATCGGGAAGAGGTTATAGTAGTTCTAACGAGAAAAGAGTGTATATTAAAAGAAGAGAGGTACTGCAAACGTTTTGGTTGTAATGTGGATATTTTAGGATATTGTAAAAAATATGTTATGGTTTATTTTCCATAATTTTGCTACACGATATTCCGATCTCGCGAACTTCATCAGGCAAAGCGTGGAGATTTCCACATATTATTTGTTTTTTCGATGTTAAATATTCTTGGTATGAGACATTCTCTTTTTGTGTGTTAGCGACCCAAAAGTCTTCTTGAATTGGCAGTGAAAGAGTTCTGCGTGAAGGGTTATAAAACAATTAAGATTGGTCCGATAAATAGTGAAGGAATTGTTCGCATTCGTATCTTTTAATGACACCTGTGTGTTCTTAGAACTATTTCCATTATTTTTTGTGTTTTTGTCAGCATGAGTATGTATACGTTTATTCCCTCTCCATACATATACACTCCCTTATTAAGAGAAATTAGTAAACACATTTGTACAAATACACATATATACACACACATATACACACACAAATATGCACACACACACACACACTTCCTATGTTGTGTAGCGTACTCTCGTCGGTTTTTCCAATATGTGTATTTATATATCAACATGCGCATGTACACGCGCACTTCCTCTCTACATACACATACTGTCCTATTAAAAGGAATCAGTATACACACACATACATAT
Source organism: Acanthosepion pharaonis (assembly GCA_903632075.3). NCBI lineage: Eukaryota > Metazoa > Mollusca > Cephalopoda > Sepiida > Sepiidae > Acanthosepion > Acanthosepion pharaonis. The sequence continues at coordinate 236,489 of CAHIKZ030002395.1, forward strand.
ATACATATATACGTACATACATATAAATTTACTTCCTAATTTAAAAGCAATCAGTATAAACACACACACACACACACACACACACACACACACACACACATATATATATATATATATATATATATATATATATATATATATATATATATATATATATATATATATCCTGGATTCTATCCTCTTGAATTTTTATTAAAAAATATACATGTATGTGTATGCACCTATGTATATATATTTATATATTTTGAATATGTATGTGTATATTTACCAGTAATATTATCTATCTATCTATCTATATATATATATATATATATATATATATATATATATATATATATATATATGTAATTTAAATGTTATGGGTAAAATTATCTATGTAAATATAAAATCAACACCGAAGTCAACGCCGAACAGCGACAATTACTTACATGATTGAATACAATCTTCAGGCCATGATGAGTTTTTACAGTATAATGCTGAGGATAAAATTCACAGAACATGTGAGCAACGATGAGGTTTTGGAGAGGATTCAAACAAAAAAGAAACTCACATTTAACATCAGGAAGAGGCAGCTGAAATTGTTAGGACAGGTAATGACAAAGAAGGTCTTAAATAATCTGATACACACAGAGGTAGAGGGGAAATTGGACAAGGGGCTACAATATATTATTATTCTTAAAGAGTCTAAGCATGTAGATAACAGAACAAGATCAGTGAGAAATAAAATGTCAAAACTTATTAAGAGTTACAAGTGACAGGACGAAAAGTTGAGCCATAATCGCCTACGTCCTGAAGGGACACGGCACATAAAAATAATATTTCTTAAGGACTATTGTTATTAATTTCCACTCGAGCAGATTTATTTCTCTCTCAAGATAATACTTCACCGATCATTACAATCTAAACATGTTTAAATATAGACTTAAAAGTTTTCTTATTGACCTATTCATAAACATTGTGCCTAATATTCTGTAACCCTCTAATTCCAATGTATTCTTTGTAAGAAAGCAGACTGGAGATCAGGTTACATTGACGTATATTTGTAAAGAGTGTTTTGGTCGAGAATCAGACGAACTGCTGGTCACAATTTTTTTCTCCAATAATCCATTGCTCGTAATTTTATCATAAAAATGTATTTTTTGTTCTTTCATATTTTTTATTTTTTTACTCCTGTTTGTGGGATCACTTTTTGACAGTGGTGGGGAACCTAACAGGTGTTACCACCCCGGGTCGGGATGGACATGGAATCAACTCCAGATAAGACGCACTTTCATGATTTTCAAAATTTTCGAATCTAGAGGCCGTATTAACAACTGTAGTTTATCGCCAAATTCAGGACGACAGTGGCTCCTGACGCTTGTACTGAGTGAACATCATTGATTGAATATATATATATATATATATATATATATATATATATATATATATATATATATATATATATATATATAATGTAACTTAATTAAATACAAGGCATTATATAATACAAATTACATTTCAGTAATGCATGGACAAATATTGTCATTTAAAAGTTAGACGACATGACGAAAAACCTCGAAGGAAGGAACGTATGTATTAATGTATATTTAATATTTTTATCATATATATAATTTCCTTGATCTATCATTTAAAATTCCTGCCACATTATTTCTGGCTTATTTTCTAATTTGCTTGCTATATATTTAATTTGATAGCGATTTTTAATATGCATTACATATTGTTTTATTTTTTCGTTCGGCATTTCAAGTAATTTACAATGATGTTAGCGCGCCGACCAAAAAAACAAAAAAAACAAAAAAACAAAAAAACAAAAAATCACAAATTTAATTGCAAAACGTGCTGGTAATAAAAAGTCAAAACTTTTATAGTTTGTTGCTTATCAAATTCTCAAAAATGAAACAACTTGATAAAAATACAGTTTCAGATAAAAGAAAGAATATAAAGTATTCTGAATTTCGATATTATGCTAAATATTTCGATTCGGACAAATATTTACAGGCATGATGTGATACGAATGACAAATATTTTATCAATTATTCACGAAAACAGTTTCGCGTTTTCAAAAAAATTAGTCGCATTTTAACTGTTGCTTTGTATTTCATTATCATCAGCTTAATGCAAAATGTACATTTTCCTATCAAAGTATCACATACTATAACTGGTCATTACTAAATTAAATTTGTCATTACAATTATTTTCATCTGTGATATATATATATATATATATATATATATATATATATATATATATATATATATATATATATATTATACACTCACACACAAGAAACACACATATGCATATAGAGTGGGGTAAATAAATATTCGTACACTTGAAAAATTGTATTTTCATAAATGTAAAAGCATTAAATAAAACAAATCTCGGCACACTTTATGTATAAAGACACATACATATTAAAAAAAATAATAATAAACTTATTATTCTAACAGAAATTAATGCATTTTTTAAAAAATTCTAACTGGTGAAAAACGTATTCGTACAAATCAATTATTAGAATAAAATAATCAATTAATTATGAAAAAAGTATATTCTAGAATGGTCCAGTAACGTTATCAGTAATTATAGTTAACGCTATTAGCCATTATCAGAGCATTCTGCAATTTCTAGTCTTAGGAGAAAGTTCTATTAATGCCTAAATGTAAAGAATTGACGATTTCACAAAAACAACACATTTTGTCTCTTTGGAAAGATGGGAACAGTTACAGAACGATTTCAAACAACCTGAATATTCCTTTTGCTCCAGTTGCTTCGTTCATTGCAAGCTTTAAAACTTGTAACAGCGTCGAAAACTAAAGACAAACAGGTACTCCGAGGAAGATTTCTCTAAGATCAGCAAGGATATTAGGACGCCATATCCAACAAAATCCACAGTTTACCCGAGAAGAGCTGCAGGAAGATCTGCGTGCATTTCGGATTGAAGTAACCAAGCGTACAATAAGTAATGAACTACACAAAAACATTCTGAAATCACGCATTCCAAGGAAGACTCCACTCCTCTTGAAACAACAGAGAGATGCTAGGCTAAAATTTGTTAGAAAGCATAAGGATAAAGAATATTCGTTTTGGGAAAAAGTACTATGGACAGATGAATCTGAAATAGAGGTGTTTGGTCACAATTATCGAAATCATGTGTGGAGGAATGACGGTGAAGCCTACTTACCAAAGAACACGTTGCCAACTGTAAAGTTTGGTGGTGGCAGTACCATGATCTGGGTCTTTTTTTTCTGCAAAAGGTGTTGGCAGAATATCAATAATAGATGGCAAGATGAATGCCGAAAGTTACTAGAAAATCCTGCAAGACAATTTAATGCGTTCTTTCGAGAGACTTTGGCTACCTCCTGATTGGGTTTTCCAACTGGATAATGATCCTAAGCATACCGTCAGATCTACAAGGAAATTGTTAGCTGAAAGTAAAGTTGATGTCTTGCAATGGCCAAGTCAGTCCCCAGACTTGAACGCAATCGAGAATTTATGGTGATATTTGAAAATTC
>CAHIKZ030002395.1:242500-309208 GCA_903632075.3 Acanthosepion pharaonis
TGGTGGATTAAACTGCGTCATGGTGCTCATTGTCTCACAGACGCTGCCCAACTGACCTTAATATATTTGGTTCGTCAAAATGGAAAAAAAAATGTACAACGGCCATGCACAAAAATTTAAATTGCAAAATGGCGGCGATTTACCCATCGCACATTGTATGTGCGTGTGTGTGTGTGTGCATATATATATATATATATATATATATGTGTGTGTGTGCGTGTGTGTCTATGTGTGTGTGTCTATATGTGTGTGTGTCTATGTGTGTGTGATCGCGCGTCTCTGTGTGCTTGTGTGTGCGGGTCATATATTTCCATCGCTTATATATTTATTATAGTAAATTTCTTATTCTATTCACTTATATATCAATATCTATATATCTATATCTATGTTTATATATATATATATATATTATCTATCTATCTATCTATCTATCCAAATCTCTCTCTCTCTCTCTCTCTCTCTATATATATATATATATATATATATATATATATATAATTATGTAGGATTTAATCGCATTAATCAAATGCATAGATACTGAAATATAAAATAACGTACACATGTCAGAATTCATTATCTCACAGTATTTTTTATCAAAGTTGTAGAATTGTTTGCGAAAATTTTAATTTCCATAGTCATTTAAGGAATAATTGTGTTGCAGAAGCAAAAAAAACAGAACAACAAACTGTGTTATAACAAGTACTTTAATCCTGCTTCAAGTGGTTGTGAAAGCCACTTTTTATTTGATTCATTAGAAGAAATACAATGTTCTAATACAAACCTATGGCAATTTTGGAGAGCCCTTGAGAAATTCTCCTTAGTTTTAATGCTACTCCACTCTAAACACATTGTATGATCTTCTCTGAAACATTGGATCTTATGTCTTATCCCGGATGAAGTTAACAAAAATGTATTTATTTCAGCATCTCGGACGCTTAGCCTTGGCAGATTGTGACAGATGTCAGATTATATAATTTCATTGAATCTGATGCCAGATTTTCCTCACAAATTTGACAATAAAATCCAACAATATAACAGGCTTCCACTTACATAATCCAAGAATCCCACCTGTATACATCATCCAAGCCCTTAAAAACGAAAATGTAGGAGGAGATGGTGGTAATAAATTAGCGTCTAAATTGATGCCTATAAATTTGATGCATAACAACGTAAAACAATCAAATAATACTATCTTACCCTCTGACATTCATATGCCTGCTATACAAGAACCCGTTCAGAAATGTTTAATATATCAGCTGTATGAATCGGCTTCCTAAGATATATGGAGTAAAAAATTCTTCCAGTCTGATTTGCTCGGCAAATATCATTCATCTATAACATTGTAAAATGACGGTTTTTTATCACAGAGAACTATATTAAATGATAGAAATCACTTTTGCTTTATTTTTACCCTACATGCAGCAACTAAAATGTATAAATCGAATCGAAAATAATCCTATAATCATGATGTTATCATTCCACAATATATCAAATAAAAGCTTGGGAAGCAAAATCGTCTCTATACTGGACATACAGATAACAGATACTGTTTTTTTTTTACTTATTTTTACTTTCAAAATTTATTTTCACATAAATGTAGATCATGAGAAATTCCTTTCTCAATCGTTCTATATTAAGAGGGCTACTTTTACAGTGGAGAACTACACCGTCATCTCTATAGACCGGTCATCTTAATGTCGGAATTAAATCTAAGTCATCACAACAAATGAATTCCAGTGATATTACATGCTTCTTCTGAGGCATACGTACCATAATAACATTAAACATTAGGTTATGTTTCTTGTTTCACTAGCAGTCATTGTGGAATAGTATAGTTTTTTGTCCCTTCTTTACGATATTTATTTCGTCCTCACTAAGAGAGCAGTGATTTTCAGCTAGAGTTATGGCCACCGTTAATATATTCCCCGTGATGGACGGGTAAGTGGCAAAATATCGAATTGAATGAATGTATATTCATTCTTCCGTTTTATGTTAGTAACTTCTGTGGCTTTCGCTGGTTTATTCCTCTGGTTGTGTCTTAGAGCACTGTTGGTGTAAATGCATGCCATTTCAGGAATGGTTCTGTTGAATTTTTCGATATTATTTGTCCTTGTACCAACAGAGTTTTATACATACGTATATATATATATATATATATATATATATATATATATATATATATATAAGATAAACAACACATGCCTGATGATGGATGGAAGGCCGTCCGTAAGTACTAGCATTTTAACATCAAATAAACTGAAAAACTACAGACAACAAGTTTTTCTTCAAGGATCAAAACTCGCACTCTGGATGAACAGGATTTTAATGCATATATTATGTTTTCTAGCGATGGATGTCGCCAATAATCGCATTAATACTTCTGATTAATTCTATGTGTGATTATTCTTTGTATGTAAATCATATGCTGCCTAATGTTTTATGTTTATTAAAAACTATCGATCCGCAGTACATAAAAATTCTTATAAAAAAAAACTACTACTAAGACATTACACTATATTATTGAACTATATACTTAGTTCATGACATAAAAACTAATACACTTGTAAAATAGAATATGTGGATTTAACACATCACAAGAAATATTTAAATAAAATTCTCACTTAAAAATTTTGAAAAATTTAGCGTTGCGTCTTTGCGCGTTCCACGATCTTACACAACCGTCAACAATAGCAGATATTCAAAAAACATCTTTCGGTCGACATACAGATATATCGTCTCAAGTTTTTTGATTTTATAAGATAAAAACACATGCCTGATGATGGATGGAAGACTATCCGTAAGTACTAGCATTTTAACATCAAATAAACTGAAAACTACAGACAACAAGTTTTTCGACAAGGATCAAAACTCGCACTATGGATGAACAGGATTTTAATGCATATATTATGTTTTCTAGCGATGGATGTCGCCAATAATCGCATTAATACTTCTGATTAATTCTATGTGTGATTATTCTTTTATATATATATATATATATATATATATATATATATATATATATATATATATATATATCTATATATGTATTTGTGTATGTATTAAATTGTATTATTGGTGGACATTTTTTAACTTTGTATTTTTTCATATCAATGTTTGAGAGAATAATAGTTATGAATTTTTCTTCATATTTGTGTTTATTTTAATCTCCTTATTTACAGAACTGCGACGCTAAAAGGAAGGATTTCTAAGAATCAAAATTTCTATATTTTATCTCAAAGATCCACTTTTCAATGAAATAAACAGTTTGGTTTGAGTTGGTTTGTTTAACGAAATATCGATTATAATGTCATTTAATGCCGAAATTTATTTTTCCATAATTTTTTTACTGTTAAAACAGATGCCTGGATTTTTTTGCCCATAAACTGTATAAAAAGCTCGTTTTCTTCGAAACGCATGAAAATCAATGTTATACTCCAGTTGTGAGGTATGGAAATTTTTGATTTGGCCCTAAAAATTGGTACCGTCAGGATTTCGTATATTATTTAAATAGCAACAAGTGTTTATAGGTTGTGATTTCAAAAACAAATGATCAGAGGTCTTTCTGTAGTTTGTCGTCATGCCCAGGATGACAGTCGTTTTCATAACTTTCGGCTTAGATATAAATTTAAAAAAAAAAAACAGACAGAGAAATGATAAAAAAAATAAAAACACATAATGATCAATTTCTTTATCGGGTTTTTGAGACGAAATACAAAAATTAAAATTGGAACCTTATTGATACGGACTAAATCTGACAGGCTTTGACGAATTTTTTACGCGCCATTTTATATATATATATATCATATATATATATTATTAGCAATATATATATTCATTCTGTCCATAATCTGTATTTAGAATTTATGATATTTCTTCGAACCGTTTTAAAAAAAAAATTGGAATTGTTTGAATGACCACAAATCTGATAAAAATAAACATTCAACATTATTATCATTTTTAACACTTTTTAATCAAAATATAAAATTTTGAACACATTCACACGAATACAACACACATGAGATCAAATGTTATATATATATTTTTGTGTATTTTGGCAGGCAATTCAGTTTTTGTTTGTTTTGATGTTTAAAAATTATACAAAAATATGATAAAGTCAGTAAGACAAGATCCGTTGATAGAAAATGAATAAGAGTTAAAATGATGAAACCATAATAAAAAAGAATATTTTTCAAGGAGACAGAACTAAAAAAAATGATAATATTTAATTTTTTTAGTGAGTTGACAGGAAATCAAGAAGGTGGAAACGAGTTACAGACGAAAAGTTAATTAAATATTAGAATGTATATTTGAATGGCCATTAGACAGCATTGTAATCCCTGTTGCAGATGTTACTCAGGAACATTTGTGTTTTTTTTCAAACCACTTACCCCCCTGAAGATGATCTTGGAAAAATAGACCTTATTTGGGAAAGGGTTAAATCAAAAATTGATTTAAACAGTTATAGAACATTTCTCACAATGATTTAATATCAATATATCGACGGGTCCCAAGTGTATGAACGGAATTTTCTTTAAAATGGGCAAACATAATATCTGGTTTTCAGGTACTTTCAAAGATGCATGCATATATGGGATGTGTTTCCAGTGTGATAAATGGGAAGTCTCCTTCTGACAAATCGTTACAGGTTTTCTGTGTGTGAACATTCTGTGTCTCTTGGGTCCGTCTTAAGGTGCTTTTGATCCGGATAAGTTTATTATCCAGTAAAACATTTTATTTAATCTACAAAACGAATTTGAGCCATTCTTGTTTTTGTCGAGTAATATTTCAGAATATCTATTTTTATCAATTGTTTTCTTTTTGTACTGAGAGAGCCACATAAGAAATTTAACTCTTATTGATTAATGATATCAAATATGGACCAACGTATTAAAATACATCAGTAACATGGGAAAAGTTTTGGTTCGAGAATCGTTATATAGATTCAAAGATGAGGAAATAAATCAAATTTATAAAATAGTGGATAATCTAAGATTGCAAAACATATACAGAGAGAAATGTGTCTCTGTTCTCTTTATAATGCATAAAGGCTGCGCACCTCATGAAGGAAGTCAGAAAGGATAATTACAAATATATCATTGGTCCTGAAAAGCAATCAACACAGCTTTATTCGTATATTTGTATAGTAGAAATTTTTGAGAATTGAGGAGAACTCACCAAAGCACCGTAAGATTTCAAATGATGCTATTCATGGTCTTAAAATTATTATCTTTAAAACGGCGTTTTTTTTATCTTTAAAATGTTTATATTACATCAGTCTTGGTATATAGCAGATAATGATATAAAAAAAAACCCGGATATAAGAGAAAGATTTTAGGGCAACTGATTTCCCAAATTTGTTTAATGTGTTAATTTCTCGTTTGTTGTTTGCTGCTTTCTCTCAAGATAAAGTCACCTAATTATAGACGTATTTCAGAAGTCCTATTTCTTTCTATATTTTGAAGAGTGTGCTAACAGATATTGGTTTAGAACAAGATTTCGTAACGTTTTACAATAAATGATGGTTGATCACATGGATTAAGTTTGAGCTGTAAGATCAGTTGATTTTTTTTGTTTTTTGCTATATTAAACTTTGAGGTAGTTTTTTTATTGACCAAGGTTTGGGGGATTTTTTGTTTCTTCATAAGAAATGGTGTTTTTATTGCGAATATAAATGAATATAGCAAACTGTTGACTTTTCTTTTTCAATCCTTTTCCTGCTTTCTTTCCTTTTTTTGGTTAGAGCTACAGATTATATAATCTTTGTTCTTTCACTTCTGTAGAGAGACTTTTATTTTATATATTTTTTGTTGTTGTTGTTTTATCAAAATGACATTGTTTCTTCTTACGATTCATGCATCCTGTTTATTTTAAATTCATAGTCTTTCCTCATTTAAAATCACTGCATTATGAGCTGTATTTCTATTTTTGGTTTTTTGCCCCAAAATGAAAAACAAACCACTTCTTTCTCTTTGTTTTTCTTTCCTTCGTTTATAGCATGGTTTTTTATCACCTTAGTTTGTTTGTCTCCATTGTTTTAAAATTATTGTTGATATCGACGTTTTGTTTTTATCAAAGCGAGAATATCCTCGACGGTCTTTTCTTTGAGATAATTTAATTCTGATTGTCCTCATCTTTGTTGTTGAAATCGAAACGGAGGTATTCAACCCTCCGGCCTTACGAGGTTCCGGTCCTTCGTAATTTATAGAATAACTGCAGTGAAAATAATAGAAGAACCGTATTTTCAAGGGTTATAAACAATATTAAATAAGAATAAAGAACTAGGCTGACATATATAGACATGGACAGTGGAACGAATTTTATCCAGAACCTCTGAGAAGGCCAAAAGGGACAGAAACGTTTTGATAAAACAAAAAAAGATGACGACAATAGTTCAAATATAGATAGATGTAAATATTTATAACTTTTCGTGTTAAATTCAGGAGAGAAATTATATTATTATTGTATACAGTATTTCAATCCTGCGATTTATCCTGTACATCAGACTCCAAAAATGGTCCTTGGGCCTTTTATGAAGACAACGATTTAGAATTGATAATCACTTTATTTAGTATAGGAATTTCCTAGCTTTTTCATCTTTTGGGCAACAGGATGTTGATGAATTAAGAATTATTATTAAAAAAACAACAACAAAGAAACACAACATGAACTGACAATGTATTCAGAGGTGTATTATTATCAATTGAAATGACTATAGAAAGCAGTCAATGAAATCGTTGATCGTTGATTAAGTGACATATCGATGATGTATAAATGATATAATTAAATTTTATTTCATCAAACAAAAGATTCGGATTAGGAACTAACAATAATAACAACAACATTTAATTTTCTCGTTGGAGAAAGAAACAAACAATAAGAAATAATAAAACAATAATATGAAAAGAAGAAAAGATTAATCGGAAGATAAAAAAGCCATGTTAAGGAAAATTAAATTAAGAAATTGAGAAAATCTTCAGATGTAAAAATTATCTGAACCGATAAGATTACAATAAATTCAAATGTTTCGGCAGTGATTTGCAAGAATATCAAATGGAATATATAAATTAAAGAAGTAAACGTTCACCAGACAGAGAAATATTTTAAATAGAAACTGCAATTGAACGCAAAATGGAACAAGACGATATAAAAAGCGTTGAAGGTTATTATAGACAAATTAAGAACGAGTCGGACCAGAGAGTTTTGCTAGAGAACATATCCATCACAAGACAGAGTAAAGAGCAACCCAAATGAATATAATCCAGAATGCAAATGGATCAAATGGATGAAAAGAAAGAATGGTTTAAACCTCAGAATTCTAAACAAAAAAAATTTGAACAAGAAAATGTTACTCCTGCAAAACAAATCTTTTTCGTTGACAATCTTAACCAGGCTGCGCGTCTTGAAATTATTCAATCGGTTGTTTAATTGGGGGGATAATTTATTAGTCAACTTTGTTGCCTCAAAATCTAAAAAGCGTGCTCTGGAAATCACAATAGAAAATAAGCCAAAACTATTTAACTATAGTCAATTAAGGTCAACTCCCTGAGTAAGATAGATTATCACGTTGACTATCTGATCTATGGAACAAAAAATTAGTCAATTTCGTCCACCGCGAGGAAAGTTGGCTCTCTGTGCCGCGCCAGGAAAATTTTTCTCCCGGAATCGATACTTCAAATATACAAATCAACCATTCGCCCTTGCATGGAGTATTGCTGCCATATATGGTCTGGGGCACCTTCTGTTTACCTCGGAGTTCTTGACAAGATCCAGAGACGGATATGTAATATAATTGGCCCTGATTTGGCGTCTCGTCTACAGTCACTCTCTCACAGACGCGCCGTCGCCTCTCTCTGTGTCTTTTTTCTACAAATACTTCCATGGTAATTGCTCCGATGAGCTGCTGTCACTGGTTCCCAGACTCCATGAATTCAAGCGCCCTACGAGGCTGGCATCCCGCTCTCACCCTTACACTGTAGAAAATTTTTAAATGTAGCTGTCTCTTCTACTCCAATAGCTTCATACCTCGCACCTCTCGCCAGTGGAACACCCTTCCCAATAAATGTTTCCCTGAAAGCTATAATCTCCAACTATTCAAATGTAATGTCAATCGACACCTCCAGTTACCTTGATCTACCCACTATCCTTCTCCTCGTCCTTTTTTCTATCATTCCTATCCGCTCTTGCTCCAAATCTTCCGCAACCCCCCTGCATCCTAGTGGCTTCACGCCTTTCTCGGAAATAAAACCAAACCACTCTGCTTAAAAATATATATATATACATGAATTATTCACACAAAACTAATGCAAAAGGTTAATGATTTTAAATGGCGAGACATCCATCTCGCAAACAATTCAAATAGTACACAAAACCTTAGATCCGTTATGAATGAATTGATCCTTGTTCATATAAATTTCTGCCGTATTAGTTGTTATTTTACACAAGCTTTCGTCTGTTCATACAGACATCTTCAGGTATATAATAGATCTAAGGTTTTTGTGTACTATTTGAATTGTTTGCGAGATGGATGTCTCGCCATTTAAAATCATTAACCTTTTGCATTAGTTTTGTGTGAATAATTCATGTATTTGTAAATTGATTGCACGTTTATTGTAATTTAAATAACCGATCCATGTGCGTCTTTTTGGTTAATAAGTGCGACATTACTGTAATTATTGAACAATATAGTTCATGCCACTTTGACAGTAAAATTTACCAGTAAAATAATTTGTTCATTACCATATTTGGTATAAACGCAAACATTTAAAAAAGGAAAAAATTCAAAAATCAAACTCAGCGTTGCATTGTGCGCGTTCAAAAAAACCAATATCTCATTTTCAATAGCATTTCGGATACAATACACATATATTTTCGATGTCCTCTTATTACTAAGATAAAAAAAACAAGAACAACATCTATTATATACCTGAAGATGTCTGTATGAAATATATATATATATATATAAATATATATAAATGAAGGGAGGGGGTTATAGTTGTTCCAACGATAGAAAAATATATTTATTAAAAAGAAGATACAAACTGCAAACGTAATATATATTATTAGAATACACCTTTTTGTTTGCTGAATCTAGATGCGTCGTCAGTGTTAAAATCATTAACCTTTGTCATGTTAGAAGTGAATAATTCTAAATAAACAACAGACTTCTTCGATGGGCGACCCGACCGAATATGATCAATATTCGGCCCGCACCTAGAACAAAAAATTTTGCCACTAGCTTTAGGACGCGAATTATATAAGTTGCCCCAGCAAAAAAAAAAAAAAAACAACTAATAAAGACTTCACTTGGGCTATTCGAAGTTATAAATTAGGTATGCATGGTTTTTTGATCTTACTACTTGCGGCCAAGAATGGGTGTTTTTGGAAGAATGTTAAAAAACAAACCAATAAATATACTCATAAATACATACTATATATACATATATACATAACATTTTTTCACACACAAATATATATATATATATACACACACACACACACACACAAAAAAACGATTTATTATATTTGAAAAAGGACTTGTCCTGAGACAAAAGCCCCCTCTTTTAACTAATTTGTTTGATCTTTCTTTTCTTTTTACTTTTTATTCTTATTTTCTTTTCTAAACTACCCTTAATAAAACGTTTACAATAGCATGGTTAAAAAAATTTATTTACAACTTTAAAACTAAGAAAAACATTTTAAAAAAATATTTAAAAAATAAATTTATCAAACTATTTACATGTTAAAATTTGTTGGTTAAAAAAAAAAAAAATGTTTTTTTAAATTTTAAATAATTTCCCCCCAAAATATCCTTACTGGAAAGAATTCGTTTAAAAAACTAAGAAAAATAGCTAAACTTCCTCAAAAAAAAAAATGATCGAGGTATTTACATGTCGAAAAATAGTTAGAAGAAAATATAGCGTGTAAATTTAGCTAAGATAAGTTACTCCCACAAAAAAAAACAAAAAAACAAATTATCCATGAAGGAAACCGAAGAAAAAGAAAATTAAAATTCCGTTTAAAAAAATTAAGAAAATAAAAGGGGAAAATTACTTATAAGAATGTTTTAATAAAATGAATCAAATCGAAAGACCAGAAAGAAGTCATTGCATACGTGACTGGATGCGCATCGAAAGTTTGATTCTGGCAAGTTATATATGTAATTTGAAAAAGTTCATACAACACCCTAAAACGTTTGCAGTTTCTCTCCTCTTTTTAATATATATATATATATATATATCTAATTTTTATAATCGCAAACCGTTCCTATAGCAGTTTCTTGAAGCCCATGAAAATTTAATAATCTTCTGATTTATTTACTCGTTTTATAACCAGAAATGAATCATTGAAGGTCTTTTATAAAAGTTTCCAAACCACAAGATAATAATAATGATGTCGACTACATTGCTGAACCTCTCAGACACAGAGACACTTTAGGGTTTCCCAACTGAATGGACCAAAAATAAATATTAAATAAATTGTGTAACCTTAAGTTGCTAAGTTTCAGGTTATGAACTTAACAGATAATCGTCAGCCTCATTTATATATAATCTCGTAATTGTTTTATTTATTTAGATATCGTTTTCCATAACGTATTTTCATTTAATTATAAAAATTTATTTATTTTGATATGCCAAATTGACAATATATCTATAGTTCCCTACTATTGGCAGGTTCACTCCTTGGCATGGAGATATTTGCCTAATTGGTAATTGAGAATTTATTTTACAAATTTCAAATGCAACTCGCCTCACCGTTCGCTAATAGTTAGCAGGAGAGATTATGTACGTGTTCAAATAATATGGGGACGTCCATACTTATGATTTTGTTCTAGAATAATCTAAATTTATTCAATAACTATATTCTAAATTTTTAATCTATCCACTATACACACATACATAATACAATTTCGCGCACATATACAAAACAAACAAAAAGAACAAACGTGTGTGCGTCTATTCGTGTGTACAATATGTCCAAGACGAATTAGCCACAATTTTAACGATTATAAACTCAGTCTTATAAACATCCATTTCGTTTTCAAAATTTATTTAATACGAATCTGTAGACATTGATGATGACAGTGGGACAGTTGCAACTAATTGAACTAATGATATTTTCTCTTGAGAGAACTTCAAAGAGTAATCTACAGCCATGTATTTGTTTTTCTCACAAATTTTTTAAATTGAAAATCATTCTGTTCCATTTACTGCTGATAACGTGAAGCTATTCATTCGTAAACAGCAAGATATATTCCGTCGTATTTGTGCGTATTCTCGTTCAATGGCTGCACACAATTCAGTTGTAAAATTTACCTTTCAATCATCATCACACTTTAGAAAATATATGGTTCTATTAATAATTAGTAGGCACAGTAGAGTAATGAATAGCGGCTCGAATTGAGAAATCGGAGAGCCGAGTTCAAATTGCAGTCAAAACAATTACACTCACTTACGTGGTAATATCCTTAAAAAAGGACATATTCCTCTTCTTCTCCCCGCGGACATGGGTAAATAGCATGACAGGCTGGGTTCTATAGCCTTGGATGGCAACTGGTCTACCGCAGAAAGAAATGGCAACCTACTGCGGGAAAAATTCATCCTCGTCACCTACGTATCGAAAGATACATGATCGCCTAAAAATATATTACACATGGCGCATAACTGTCTGATATATAATTATGAAATGATTATGATTTCACAAACCGTTTCTTTTTCCTATCGTAAACTATATATTTTTCTATCCCGATAAAAATAAAACAGTCTAGTTGAGTACGAGAAGACTATTTACATTATTCGGATTATTGTACTCATCATTTTTTGCAATATTTATCACAACGTTTCGGCAATTGTATGTGCTCCGCCCTTCTTCAGGTGGTTTAAATGTCGAACTGAATCCTTTATTTCGCTCGCTGGAGTAGAACCTTCTAGTTCCAAGTGCCGTGTCTAATGGATATCAGTTATCTCCTGTTAATTCACCTCTTCAAGTTCTCCACTGCTTAATCAGGAGATAACTGATAACTGACATGCATTAGACATGGCACGTGGAGCTAGAACAGTCTAGCAATGAAGGGTTTGTTTTGACATTCCAACCACCTGAAGAAGGCCGGGGCGTACAACATCCGAAACCTTGTGATAAATATAAGGTCAATAGTCTGAAAAATGTAATTAGTGAACATAACATCTCATCTCAGAAATATAGAGAGATCTAAAGTATACTTTTTATAAATTGCTTGTTTACCCAATACAAGACGCTAGATTCTCTTTTAAGGGAGTATGATAGAGGAAGAAAAAAATGCATAACATAAGGACGTATGAGATATATATATCGGTTGAGCGCGGTAATAAAGAATACCTAGATATTAGTTTTCTGGGAAGCATCCTCTCGGGTGTTTGTTTCATGAATTAATTATACCGAGGAAAACGATATATGAGGGGAACTTGCTTATTATCAGAGAAATACGAAGGAAAAGCGGATGGTTTGCCATCGTGAACATGTCATACCGAATACTATCTGGGAAAGTCTGAGTTGGTGGTACAAAAAATGTAACGCATCCCCAAAACTTCTTTAATAATATAGATAGGGTAGTGAGAGACAACCAAAGTTTTGTCTGCGTAATATGGACCTGCAGCAATGTGGCTTCATAAGCGCTTTTGATTTATGTCGAAGATGAACAGGGAGGATTTCATAGAATCAGCAGAGGTATGTGTTATGGGACCTTGCCCATAATAACATAATGGACTATTCCATACTTAATAAATACTGCGCCTCAAGAGGAAGCAGAGATTTCAATCTGAAGTCTGGATTGATGTCTGTCAGGAGTCTGTCAGTCAGTCAGAGCGAGCGAGTCAGTCAGCCGAGGCAGAGGCAGTCCGAAACAGAGTCGCGTTCAGACAATTGCTACAAGACAATGGAATAGTGATACTGGTCGAGACTACTACTAAACCTGATTGTTCGTACTAACACTTTCTACTTCTCTGTATATATTCCTGTTTGAAATATATCTGTGTTATTCCATATCCGTGTTTGAGTTCTTCTTTATTGGTATCTACAAGGAACCGGACTATCACCATAATTGGTTTCATCTGGTAAAGAAAGGAACCGGTTAAACGTTTTCTGGAGCGATACGAGGAACAGACCATTATTCCTGCATCTTTCACGATGGCACGAATACACTCGTTCCATGGAGTTTATTTTACTGAACATTTTCGTCCAATTAACCTGTTTGTCAAAATGCCCACCAAGTTAGACAGTTACATCACGATACGAGTGTGCGTACCTATCATCACCCTGGAAATAACATTTTCTTCAAATTCCTCTTGTAAGCGTGTCATCACAGATTGTTGTTCAAGATCAAGAAAAATGAACGAGATACCGTATTTAATGTATTATGTTAGAAAAAGTGTATCACCCAGGTGTTTTGACAAGTACCTCTCGCAAACTTGTACTTTTCGGCCTGGACAATCATCATTAAAGGCATCTATAGATTATACTTTGAATATAAATATTTTCAAATGACAAAGTATCAAAAATACGATAGACAATTGATTTTGAAATTACTAAAGGGTGTTTGAATAACTTGGACCGATTTTAAATGTGAATTAATTTTAAAGGTCTCATGATTTTTTTTCTTTTACATTAAAATTTGTCGGATATATGGGCGATATTCTTTTTCACTAAAAATTGCCATAACGTAAATAACATGATCCAATAGAGAAATAAAAAAAACACAAATATCGCTGGTTTATTTGCTACTGACTTTGATCCGTCTTAATGAAACACCCTTATATATAATCCGTCGTAATGAAACAGTATTTATTTCAAGAGTCATATGTCACCCACACCTGTTGGAAGTTTGCCGAAAATTTTCTTGCCGCTATCTTCATTGGTCCGACTCGTTGATATCCGATATGTTCCGGAATGTTTCTTGTGGACCTTCGGAATATTTCTATCTTGTTCAACTGATTTCGCCCTTCAATATTGTTTTCAAATTTCTATTTTTTTAAATAATAACATGGCTGCCATAAATATTTTTAATAGAGGTAGATTGAAAATAAGTGAACATTAATCTAATTAAATTTGTTAATATATATACGGGTAAATTATTTGTTTAAATCGTATATTTTAGGAATACTCGTATCTGAATAGATACTCTGTTTTCAATTATTTATTACACTGTATATGAATAACTGAATATCCGAGAAAATTTCGTTTTAAATCTTTTAAAATAACGTTTAAATAAATAAATTACAAATATGGCGGATTTACTCCATTTAATTTGATATACATACATACATACATACATACATACATACATATATATATATATATATATATATATATATATATATATATATTTTTAATTTTATGACAAACTATATATATGCGGGTCGGCTGAAAGGTTAATAGGATGTAAAAGATATTATTATACAATATAGCCAAATGAGTTTAATTTTTCAACCTACTTGCAATCCATGACCTTCTTCCAAGGGTTTTGCCGTGCGTGGGCCCCAATGTTGAAGAAGTTTTCATGCTGTGGATAAAATGATATCAGCAACAGCAGGTATTACATCATCGTCGCTGCGATAAGGGTCTGAAGTCAAGTGTTTTTCCCCCGTTGGGAACTGGTGTTAGTTAGATAACGCCAGATCAACAGAATATGGTAGGTGACCAAGCATTTCAAAGACAGACATATATAGACTTATTTGCAATATGAGCATTGTTCCGATAAACAATACATCTTTCGTCAGTTTTCTTGTTCGTTTGGTCGGGACAGATTTTCATAACACCCTCGGCAAGATCGCATAATACGCTATATTGGTGGTGAGGCCCTTGTGAGTATAGTCGATAAGCACTATGCACTTTGCATCCCCAAACCTTGAGCTATCAACTTCCGTAAAGATGGAACCACTGCGGCCTTCTTTGGATCAGGCGCAGAGGGCTGTTTCCACTGCATAAATTGTTTTTGTCTCTTTGACATAGTGAGGAACCCACTCCACCTCCTGGGTAGGAAACGTTCATTGAAACCACTTGTTCTACTTGTTACTTGTTACATATTTTCCCATGATATGATCAGGTGTCAGAAAACGTGATTACCACCCAGCAGAATCTTTTCTCATTCTATATTCACAGTGCAGGATATTTTCAATTCTATCTAGTGACATTGTTTATTTGATTTTTTAGTTAATCGCCTGTCATATGTCACCATCTTTTTGGACACGGTCAATTTTAAACTTTTGGTGGCACCAAAAATTGGATCACATTCAATAAAATTATTCCTTTTTGCTGAATTTTGCTTTTTTGACAATTCATTTGTGACATCAATATACGGAAAAACATATGTCAGCTTGAATGTTTTTGCGATCTAAACCCTTTTTCCTAAAGGCGTTAGATAATAACACAGTGTCAAATGTTGTAAAACATTGTCCATTTTAAAAGTTTTTTCGCTACTTGTTATCTTTCATGTTTTCTTTGAACAGTCAGATGTCAATTTTGTGTTTAAGGAACAATCCAGTTAAAAAAAAACAAAATGACCACATTTTACCGATGTTAGAGAAAAATGACGTAATGCCCAGGCACCGTTAGAATAGTCGTAGAGAAAAATGATTTAATGCCCAGCCACTGGTTGAATGGTGGATAAATATTTGTATAGATACCGTAAAACATCACATACGAATTATTTGCGAATTTCGACTCAGAACCTCAGACAGTATAGAAAAAAAAAACTGTTCAGGAACGCAGAAATCAAAGGGTTAATAAGAAGAGTTGATTCCGCAGCTCTCGCCTCAATTCTTCATAGTAAGCCTATAAATATTTTTAGCCTATAATCGTAGTTAGACAATTTATGTTTATTCACATGAGGATAAAAAAATAACATTTTATTTTCGTCAGGCATACAAATCAAACACTTAGTATACATTATTCTCTTTTGTTTTTGCTTCTAAATGAGACATAAATAAAAAGAATCAATTAAACCAATAACAAAGTAACCGCTTTCTGTATCACTTTGTATTTGAGTCATTAACAAAAATGTCATTTAAGGGATGCAAGGAACAATGGAAATCTAATTAGAAGTAAATAGATGTGATTCGTCTACGAAGCTTGATATTTAATTATTTTCGTTAATCGTCGAATATTGCGCGATTCTGTTCCATTACAATTTTATTATATTTTCTTCGTGACTGCAGCCACGACTCTTAAACTCTTTTGCCCATTTAACGCGCATATTTTGTTCACAATCTATTTATTTGTCTTGGAAGCAACACAAAAATACATTCATGCCGTGTTTCCTGATTAACTTCGCCCTTTTCCCCGCCTTTGTCTGTTGGAATTTAGATATTTGCCGATATGAGAGCTTTTCTTTAATGGTTTGTATCCTAATAGAGTAAGATTATAAGAAAAATACGTCCATTATGGAATTGTGCAAAATCATAACATATCATTTGATCAGGATGAAAGATGTAATTTTTCTGTGTCCTCCTGCCATAAACCTTTTCTATTAAGAAAGAGATTGCAGGAATAAATAATAAGAAAAATATATTAATGGAATCTATTTCCAATTCTTCTCTATTTCTCTCATATATCAAAGAATGAAATTTCTTTTCTCCAAGAAATTTGCTATAAATACTGTAGAATTTTGTAGAATTTCCCTTTGAAAGGATACATAAATATTAATTTTAAACGGTCACATCAATTTAGTATATGTATTCTGCATATCTTAAAGAAAATATTCTTTCATCAATCCAAATTAATATATATATATATATATATATATATATATATATATATATATATATATTTCACTTAAAACTTTTCTAAAACGGAAGAAAAAAATGTGTAATACATGCAAGATATAATGACATAAGTGGCTTTACGAAGATTTTGAAATTTAAAAAATATAAGAAATCGGTTGAAACACATTTGAAATTGCAATTATTCTCCATTTTTGTAAATTATAAATTCACCAATAAAAATGAATAAATGAATTAGATTAAATACCAATATTTCTGATTTTTGGGATATGCCCATTAATGTTTAAATCAATATTGTACGCTATCTATCTATCAATTTTTAAAGGGATATATATATATATATATATATATATATATATATATATATATATATATATATATATATACAGGCTGACAAAGGGGGTGCGACAGTGATCTGGGGAATCGAAGAATACATTAAAGAGGCCAACAAACAGCTAGACGACAAAGAAACCTATAAAAGCATACCTACAGATCCCCTTCCAGAATACCAAAAAGAATTAACTAGCTCACTAAACATAATGCTTCGCAACAATCTAATCGACAAGAAAACATGCACAATACTTACACCCACAAACATTACACCTGCTCGTTTCTATGTCCTTTCTAAAATACACAAAAGCAACAACCCAGGAAGGCCGGTTATTTCATCGTTCAGCTGCCACACGACAAAAATTTCCAAATACATAGATCATTACATACAACCGCTAGATAAGGAAGTAAAATCCTACATCAGAGACACAACAGATCTACTGAACAAAATAAATCACATACAAACAGTACCAGAAATGCTATTCTAGTGACTATGGACGTTAGGTCACTCTATTCAAACATTAAAAACATCGAAGGGCTGGCCGCCCTTCAGGAAGCACTTACTAAAATAAGAAAACGGGACCCCCCACAGAAGTTATCATAAAACTCATGGAGCATGTCCTTACATTGAATACTTTCAACTTCAATGGAGCACACTACCTTCAAATAAGAGGTTGTGCCATGGGCACCATTGCAGCTCCATCATATGCTACAATATTCATGGAAAATTTGAGGAGACCCATATCTATCCAGTCATTGGTAGCGACTGCGTATTCTATGCAAGATATATCGATGATATATTCTTTGTATACACGGGTAGTGATGACAAACTTACCCAATTCCTTATGACCCTAAACACAGTGCACGACTCAATTAAGTTTGACTATGAAAAATCCACAACATCAGTAACATTTTTAGACACCCGCATTTACATAGATGAAAACAGGAAACTACAAATGACACTACACACTAAAATCACCGACACCCACAACTATCTACACTTTAAGTCTTCCCACCCTAAACACCTCAAAAGGAACCTTCCCTATTCACAAGCACTTAGACTCAGAAGGATATGTTCCAACAATGAAGAATTAAATAAACACATTGAAAATCTGGAGCATCAATTCACAACACGTGGCTATAAACAACACCTAATCAGGGAACAAATAAATAAAGCAATTTCCACACCTAGAGAAGACACCCTAATGTACAAGATTAAAAATAAATCTAGCCGCATCCCTCTAGTAACCACTTTCAATCCCACTCTGCCTCCACTATCCCAAATAATCAAACGTCGCTGGGAAATACTACATCTCAAACCAGACCTAAAAAAACTGTTTAAGGAACCCGGCCTTCTTGCATATCGTAGACCTAAGAACCTAAAAGAAATCATAGGTAGTAACCACATTTCAGGGGACAAGGTAATCCGTAATAAACTAAGAACAAAAACAACAGGATTTTTCCCAACCATGTAACAACAAAAGAAGTTTATGTTGCAACCATATTAAAAAACACGAATTCATTCACTAGCTCAATCACTAAATCTACTTTCAAAATCTACCACGATTCTAACTGTAGAAGTCATAACATAATTTACCTCCTAGAATGCACACTATGCCAGAAACAATATGTAGGAAAATCTGAATGGCCCTTTCACTACAGAATTAATAATTATCGTAAGCGAATTAAATCGACTCCCCATGAAAAATTATTACCTGTAGAACAACATTTCCGCCTGGAAAAACATGATTTCAAAACCCATGCTAAATTCACTATAATTGAGAGAATAGAAAAGTTCAGAGCAGATAACATTAGAAAGATAAATAAATAATACAAAAAATAAGTGGATACAACGTCTAAAAACAAAATACCCAGCCGGGCTAAATCATAAATTTAACAATATATAGATAGTAATAATATATAAGTCAACAAATCAAAACCTACCCACATTTCTCACCCACACAAGACAGACATGCTTACGGAGGTGTGGGGGCCTCACACTTATACACACACCCACACGAATATACACACTTACACACATCATACTCACTCACCCCCCTAATGAGCCAAATGATAACACACACCTACAGCAATACACACGCTTACACATATCATACTCACTCACTCCCTAAGAACCAAATAACACACACACAAACACTAAACAGAGACACATCCCCTCACCAGGTCCAATAAAACTGTCAAACTGACCAGGGGAATTCAGAGCAGCATGGATCCATTCAGCTCTTATCTCAAATAACAACTTAAAAGAGACTGTTTGACCAACATAAGGAATGTTAAAAGATTCATGTTAAAAAGATAAAAAAATAAAAAAACAAATGAAAACTACAGACAAAAGTTCATTTTCTCCATTAAGACATTCATTTCTGTAGTTCACTGCTACCAGCAAGCAGAAATATTTCTCCTCCCGATGATGGCCATTTCGGTCAAAACTAATCGAGGAATCTAAATGGAATAATAATAAAAAAAAAACGAAAGAATATTAATCTACAACCCAGTGTGTCTAAAGATTTTAATTTTTTAATTTTTTTTATTTTCTTATTATTATATATATATATATATATATATATATATATATATATATATATATCTATCTGTGTGTATATATATATATATATATATATATATATATAATTATTTACGGGTATATATTTATTATTTAAAGTATATATATATATATATATATATATATATATATATATATATATATATATATATATAAGTGTATGTAATAATTTGGGCTTGTAATCCGAAATGAGTTATAAGTTATTGACATTTGAAAAAAACGTTAATAATACTATGTTTCGAAAATGTTATGCGATAATGTATTTCGCCTGTTTGGCTTCATCAGATATTTAGTCTCGCGCAACGCTAGCTTGAGAAAATAATGTAAAATTCAATTATTTTCAAAATACGTAAAGGCATACACAGACAACACCTATTTCGTTATCCAACTCAAGAAGACATATAGGTGAAATGTATTATCAGATATTATTTTCGAAATGTACTTTCATGAAGTCTTTTTCTTCCAAGCGTAAATAACTTTAATTTAAGGAGGTCACAATACATAGCACAGCAATGGTTAGTAAGCTATGTAATTAAAGATCATAAATCAGACTTTCTTATCAAACTAGCGACGAGGATCGCAAACCCTACTAGACCAGAATTTGGATTGTTTAGCAAAGGTGAATCGTGTAAACAAGCAGATTAAACGACGCCTTGGACTCATACACTGGATTGGTACCACGGAGTCATTAATTGGTTCAGATGAATCAGTTATAAATGCAGCTGCTCTATTATCCAGTCTAATATTGTCGACTTCTTTAAATTCAATCTTGAAATATCTTTTTACCCTGCGTTTTAAATTTTCCAAAGAGTATTCTAACATCTCCAATGATAAAATAAATATCATACTGACCTGCAAAAATCAGTTCTCATCCACAATAAAGAAAAGTGTGTTAAGATCTCTGATGAATACTTTGATGTTTCAATGGTATCATTAGATTCTGCAGTGTCTTCAGAATTGGTGCGTTTATTTATTCTGTATAGAATTACTGCCTACGGTGATGTTAATGTTGAAAATATAAGCTCATGTAATAGATGATGTTATGGTAGTAAGAAAAATATCACTAAAGTTTAAGTAGATACATTAAGAAAAATGATTCATAGAGAATTAAATAATTTAAATTTTAAGGTTAAGATTACTACTGAACTTAGAGGCGTAAATTCTCCTGATGTTACGTTTGATCTCATTAATGATGTGTTTCAACGTTATATGAAAAATAATGCCAAACCAATTTATATTAACCCCAAGTCTTACCACATTCTATCTGTAATCAATCATATAGCTTCGTCTGTAGAACGTAAGATTAGCATCCATTCATCTGACAATGAAAGTTTGATAAATATAACGGTGTTAATAATTTTCAATTTAAAGAATATTTTTTTACAAATTATTTTTGGAATCAAGTAAAGAAAATATGATGAGAGTTGTCTAAAGAAAAGAAGCCTGAGAAAACGGGTAAGAACTATTTTGTAGCAGTCTTCTTATTTCACCAAGTGGTCAGTTTAAGATTAGCTTTTTCAGAAGTCAATTTAACCATTAGATTTAATTGATAAACATTTCCCTAACATAAACCATATTAGCAAAATATTTAACAGAAACATATTAAAACTAAGATTTAGCTGCACCAATAATCTTGAGAAGATTATAAATTTACACAATCATAAAATTTTAAACCAGCTTAAAAATCTAGATCATATTACACGTGCGAAGATAAGTATTATTTATGATACTACTGCATGTAATTTAAGGAACCGAGACCAATTAGGCTTTAAACAAAATTTAACAAAAAAACACAAAACAATGACAAGTATAAAATAAATCGAAAATAGAAAATGACCGACTAGAAAAAAAATGATATTTGTAGTAATTTTAAGGGTACGTGTGTCCCTCAACAATAATTCTTATATAAATAATATATCACTTTCTGTATATCTTTGGAGTTTAAAAGATGATAATAAAACGCCTAAGATGAAATGAAAAATTTTTAAAAAATGGCAAGGACAAGTCTATCTTCATATGAACCGTGATTTCCTTGAGTTTCACATGAGAAGCTTTTAAGAAATTACGAAAGGTTATGTGATAAGTATTCATTATTAAATCAAAAATCCGATTTAAAAGTAAATTGTAAAAAGAGTTTACATTTTACCTTACAATTCAGTTAAGCATGGGCTTTTTTACAATCTTTTTCTTACATTTTAGTTGAACCGTCTTGCAAGATATATATGTCTTTCTTTCTATTTCTATGATTAATTTTGAGTTTAATTTAGTTCTACGTTATTATTAGCACCTGATACGGACATATATATATATATGTTTAGTTTGTATTTTATGACATTTTACATTGATTGGATGATGTTAATAACCTCTTATATGGATGATATTCAGTGTTTGCATATTATTTACCAAATAATTCTATATATTTAGATTATTTACTAATTTCTTACAAGACCTACTTATATATCAACTAAATCAAATATATGTAAGAAATCAACAAATATTATATATATATATATATATATTTATATATATTTTTATATATATATTTATTTATATGCATGTTTGATTAAATAATATGTGTAAATTTATTATAACCATTTGTATCAGTCGTTATGTTAATGTCTGGCTATTATTTAGAAAGACAAATTTTGGAAAAATGACATATTGATAAGATAATAATTTTTATTTTTTTTTCCATTTCGCTTAATTTGATTTTTAATCAAAGATCATATTTAATAGTTGCAATAAATTAAGTCCTCAATTTTGGACATAAAAAAAGGATGTCTGTTTTGTTTTTGGTAACTAAATTAATCAACGTCAAACCAGTAATTTATAAGCATTGAGGAGACGTATCGTTATGTGTTGAAATGCAACTGCAATTTTGACCACGCGATTCTAACGAGATGTTTTTGCTGTTAATACCCAAAAGATTATATATATATATATATATATATATATATATATATATATATATAAATTTCCCCTGTCATTTTTCAGTAGAGTTTATTCCTTTTTTCCTGTTCAGGATTTTTGTTTCCTGTTTCCTTTTTAGAGCATGCTGTCAAGAATTTTTATTTAATATATATATATATATATATATATATATATATATATATATAAGCTGGCTTACATTAAAGATCCATTTAGGTGAAAGGTAGGTAGGTAGTTCGTGGCTCACTAAGATGTTTTTATACTCTGCTCTACTTAGCGAATTGGGCAAATTACGTTTTTTCTTTATTTACGCGAATGGGTTTTTTGTCTTTCGACAAAAAATAAGGAATATTTGTATGTTTTTAGCCCTTTACATTTTTCCCCAGATGTTAAAACAGATTTACTTTGGGTTAAATGTTATTGAATATCGAATAGAGAGTGCCAGAAAGAATCTCGCTAAATACTTCAAATTTCTACAAATCTAAAACATAACTTACAAAATCGAGTAATTTTATTAAAGTTATTCGTTAGATAGGGATATTCATGGAACCAAATTCGTTCAGAAATATGTAAACTATCAGCTGTATGTAATCGCTTTCTCGGATAAAATATTGCTATGAAAGAGTTGAAACTGTGGATATTTGTGGACTTCTGCATATCACAAAAAGAATTGTTCAAATTGGCAGAAATGTCATCATTTAGGACCGTTTAAGTGCAGGAAATACGAAAAAGTATATCGCATTTAACTCGAAGAAAAAATGATGTCATAACGAAATAAAAAGTTGAGAAGAACCGATTCCCCCGAAATGCTGGAATCCACATGAGAAATCTATATTCCGTAAAATGCTTTAAAAGAAATATTTTATAAATTTCAGCAAACAGAATACTGTTGGTTCATAAAAGTTATGTTCCATTTCTTCGTTCAATTTTAATGATGAAATTATAGTTTCTAATAAAATAAAATAAATACAATTTCAAATTGGTTTAAATAAATTTCTTAGTTTTTGAAAAGTCAACAACATCATTATGTCATTATTTTTTCTTCATCTCCATGTTTGCCGCTCACAACTGCGTCTCTCAAAATGCTCAAGAATGTAGGAGGGGAATCAATCCTAAACAAAAAAAAAAAATGAATTCACACATCTAGACGTGTTAAAAGAATCATTACACACACACACAGACATATACATTCATATATATATATATATATATATATATATATATATATAAATAAACAATATAATTATTAAAATGAAGTTGAATCAAGGTGTTGGGTCCCGTTTCATCTTCAAGCGAAAATTTAGGATTTATATATATATATATATACAGGCCCTCAGCCCGACTAGACATTCGAATGCTCCAAGATCGGCGTAGAGAAACAGCTAATTCTAGAGTTTTATTTTTAAGAATGTAAACGAACGCGAAAGCTTTATATATATATATATATATATATATATATATATATATATATATATATATATATATATATATATATGTATGTGTGTTCGTGTGTCTTTATGTCAATATGCTGGTTAAGATATCATGATCCTATTTCCTTTCAATATTTATATATATGGAAATTTGAGATTGCATAAATCTTATTTCATTTATGCTGTACACTCAACGACTCTAATCTATGTCCATTCCCACTATACACAGCTTTGCTGAACATATTTTAATATCTCTTAATAATAAGGAAATTTTGTTCTCGATAAATAGAAGCAGAAGCATTTAACAATATTTTGAAGAAACTGATGACTGCATTATCACATTGTGATTTAAGGATTATTAAATTTTAAAATGACTGCTTAAAGAGAAAGCATTTTTGGATTTGTAATGAGATTTTGAATATATGATTTCGCCGTTAAATCATCCATTTTCTTTCACAGGCATCTGTTATTATGCATATTATATAATCTATTGATAATACTGTTTTATATTAGGGACTCATATTATTATATTTTCATTATTTTGGTTAGGTTGTAAAAAATCCACTTTCTGTGCTTCAGATCAATGAATAGCTAATAAGTCGAACATAAAAATTGTGTGTTTTTTTTTCTTTACTATTTTATATTCGGTGTTACAATGTATCCAAAAACACATTTCGAAAAATTGATTGCCCGTCAGGAGTATTTATTAGTTCATTGGGAATTATAGTGTATACCCACATACACGTAAACAAACATAGACACACACACACACACACGTGTGTGTGTGTTTGTGTGTGTTTGTGTGTGTGTGTGTGTTTGTGTGTGAGTGTGTGTGTTTGAAAGTCAAAACCAATGATGTAAACCACAGACAACTTGTGAAAAGACCTAAACACCTTTCAAAAGATGCATTCTCAAACAAAGTCAGCAAGAAAAAAAATCTCTAATGCCATGTAAATCACTACTCACTAAAGTCAAGTGCTCAGTGCATAGATTAACTAGACCAAGTAAAAGCTCTTAACGATGTTAATACCTATGAAATGATTACCGAGCTGCTAGCCCGAGTTTCCCGAAAGAAGGCTTGATCCAAATTGACGCCAAACGTAAGGTATCCATAGATATAACGTTCCAGTGAACTAGTTTTCGAAATGCGATGGCAAAGTGCGACAGTTTTCGATCTCACATGATGGAAGCTCCCCTCCAAAACTTCTTCAAGCACGCTGCCAAAAAAAAAACTTCTGACTCTGTCACTTACTGGATACTTTCTGTATTGGAGAGTTTTATACTCGAAAAGAAGTTCGAGCAAAAACCAAACTGTCAGTCCTGGTTCAGCCCTGAATGCGCTAGAACTATAAATCAGCGAAGCCTCTACTTCAATATCACTGGCTCGGAGGGAAGTAATTCGGGCCTCACTGCATTCAAAACTGCTCACAATCGCGAGAAAAAAGTTCAAGAAAAAACCTGGTGGAGTTACACACGAACGGTCGATGTTAAAAAGAAACAATTGCATCCCATGAATTCTGGAAGATCATCAACCAGATTATAAACACATGTAAAAGAGCTGTCCACAAATAAAAATGGCGCCGAATTGAGATCTCCTTCGAGAGATAAGGCGAACCTATTCGCCTCCATCTTTACCGTTAACTGATCGTGAGATGTAAAATACAATTCCATTCCGATATTTCCACTGTTTCACATAGCACACTCTCAGTAGTATTACTACCGAAGCACGTGAGGTCTCTAGATTTTCAAAGCCACAAGTTCAGAGAAAATTCCGGCATCACACCGTAATTATCTCCAGTTCTAACAATCCAATAACCGAATGAGAAATCTTTTCCACACCAGTTAAAAGTGGCAAGCGCATGCCTGGATTTCAAGAACGCGGGCGTTCGATCATCCCCAATCCCAATACAGACCTATCACTCACTTCAGTATCTTCAGCAAGCTCTTTGAAGCCATATTCAATAGGAAGGTTATCGAGCACCTAGAAAGAAACAAACTCTTCAGCGACCAGCCCTACGGGTTTCGGCCATTCCGATCCACTAACGTCGTTCTAAATATACCATTACTCATATAATCAGTGAATCCCTTGTCGAAAAACACATCTCGAGGACCATTTCAAACGCCCTTCGATAAGATGTATCAAAAATGCTAACTATGCAACCTCTCCAGTTAAGAAAACACTGCAAGTGTCTTCTGGATCATAAAACCCTTCCTAAGATGTATGTCCCTGAAGTTAGTTATCAGTCAGCTGTCCTCTTGAGCCGTAGAGCAGGCGCTTCCTACGAACCAACGCTCTATTTGATCTGCCTAAGTATATTCTCAGATCATTTGTAAAAAGCCTTGCCAATGCTAGGAGTACATACGGGGAATATCTAAAAAGCACGATGGTCTGAGATCCGCTACTGAATAAACTTCCGTTTTTTTTTTCAAGAGCTACGCAATGAGGTAAAACAGGCTGGTTACATTCATTGCCTCGAAGACCAACTAGTTATAATTTATCATCACCGATTTGACTGAAATATCACTAATCTTGATGAACGGATGTTTTATCGGGGAAGCAGCGTGTCTTGAAAGACTATTGGGCCTCAAAATCCCACCCGACCTCAAGTGGAACTCGTACATACAACCCATTGCAAAGGATGCAGGTAAAATGGTCTGCTCCCTGTGCCGCTCCAGTAAGTACCTGAAACCCCTGATATCCACTACACATACAAGAGTCAGATTGGGCCAAAAAGGTGTTGCTTTTTTTCATATTTTGGCGGAAACAGCTTATCTCTCTATTACTGTACCATTCCATCATGAAGAAATAATGAATGATATTGATAAAACCGAACTCTTAACATCAGTGTTGTTAGATTAACTGCCTATATATATATATATATATATATATATATATATATATATATATCCAAAGTATGGTGAAAGTGACTTATTTCTTTATTCACTTTAAGATTTTAATAAGTTGTATGATGTTTAGAATTAAGATCTGTTTATTTTATTGCCAATGTGAAATTTACAAAAATAATTCTGAATGTGTTAATGTGCATAGATGATAAGAAATCAGAAGTAGAGCTCAGGTTAATTGGAATTGCTTAGAAATGTAATATTCGAATATATCTCTTGGCTAAAATAAACTTTTATGGAGATGGCAAAATAAAAAAGAATATCAAATGTTAATCGTAAGAAGTGGATACAATTTTTAAAAAAATAAATTTAATTTAGCTGAATGAATTCTGGAGACTAATATTCGTAGTTTTATCGGTCTTATGTTTCTCCTGAGTAGATAGATAATTCACATGCACATGAATATCTGATACGTGCGCATATGACGCATTAGATATTCATTCTGTGTCGATGCATTTTTTTTTCTTCCGTTGGAATCGTATAAACATTCTGGGAGATATGTCAACAACTTGAAATTATTTAAAAATGATAATAGCATAGCTTGTCATATTTATCACTAAAATGTCGATTCTGTTACCCGTTCAAATTCCAATTTCAATATCTAAATCCCAACGAAATTATTACGAAACAGAAAAGATTCTTTAAAAACAAAGAAAAGAGTACTGAACTATATACACTATTTAGATTATTCAGACTGTAGCCCTCATTTTTGTTTCTATATTCACAAAGTTTTTGCTGTTGTACGGTCCGACCTTCTTCAGCTGACTGGAATTTTGAACCGACTTCTTTATTTCGTCCACCGGGGTAGATTGTTTTAGTTCCAGGTAACATTTAGTGCCCGTATATCACCGTATCAGGATCTCCCCTTAACTCAACTAGCCAAGATTTTTGTTCAACTGGACTGTAGCCAGGTATTGACATCACAAAATGACTGCATTCAACCGAGGCTTTTATCCACTGTACCATGTCTCTGAGGACACATATAACTGATACTGAGATATCCAGAAGAGTCATGGCACGTAGAAGTAGAACAATCTACTCCGGTAAACGAAATAAAGGGTTTAAATCGACATTCTAATAAAATAAAAGAAGGCCGAAACGTACAACGGCCGAAATGTCGTCAATATAGGAACAACGATGAGGACAACAGTCTGAATAACATATGTAATATATAATATTTACAAAAATGAACAAAACTATTTATATGACACTAAACAAAATAATATTGGTAATAGAAGGCCCCACATTCCTTAAATATGACATAAACATCAGTTAACTCGACCAAATCAATGCAGAATATTAATAATATAAAACATTCATTCATCTCATGCACTCACTCAAACAGACACTCATTCAGACACGACAACAAATATGAAAATCACACCCGGAACGAAAGGCGCCCCACTTCCACCAAAGAACTGATATCACTGACCATTTAAAGAGGGGGGATAGGGAATTAATCAAAGAAATATGGTGACAGAAATAAAACATTCCAATGGGCATACACCCCCTATCTAAGTAAACTGAAATGAAGAAACTAAGACAAAAGGCTAAACTAATCTAATTTTGGGTGGGGTTGTCTAAGTTCAATACAGAAAGAACAATATCCTGATGGCCAATCGGCATGAAAGTGCCACTCCAAGTCAACCACCTTAATTCGACACAAACGCCCAAGATTCACCCAATTTTGCCAAATTCTGATAAAGGTTATAACATCCTTTCCGTCCTGATGTTGACGTTAAGCTGATGCTTTAAGTACAAGATCAGTTGGGAAGAAGTGAACTTCTCGCCACCATAGAATTCTTTGTGACATGTGGTCGAAATCACGATTCTCATAAGCCTTGGAAGCAAGGGAAAACGGCGGTACCACATTACTGAAGACAGAATTAGCCTCGAGGGCAAAGAAGGCTCCGTCCTGGGTATGACGATTAAGTACATCCGCGTCGTATATAAGACGATAAACTACGTCCAACACCACGACCTCTTATCAGAAGGTTTGGGGAGCGTTGGGGCCACCACTTAACTGCTGGCTTTTCTTTAGCCGAGCTGTCCCTGTTAATTCATGTTCATTCTAAATTCAGAGGGTATTAATTCCGTTACTTATCGACAAAATCAAACTTATCAATAGTCCCAAAATTGTTTCATATTCTTGTTGTTAGTAGCAAAATTTAAACCAATACGGTTTATGTTGGGGTCAAGGAAGGCATTCCAATCTCCCGCTAAAACTACTCCACAAGATGTCCTCAATAACGCCTCAATGAGCCGAAAGAAATCAGACCTCTCAGAATGGTCATCGGGCACATAAGCCCTAAAAACGAAGAGGCTTAATGGTAATATCGAGGACGCAAAAACTGTCAACCGATTTGTGAGGACAAGAGAACACGCTGACTTTAAGGACTTGCTCACTAGCCAGGAGACAACTCTGCATCGTCCATCTAAACATGCTGAACAGCGGGAAACCATCTAGACAGAATGGTTTCATACTCGCGAGAAGGAAAACGTGTCCCCTATACGCAGCGTATGTACGCAGCGTATGTACGCAGCGTATGTACGCAGCGTATATAAACCCCGAGACACTGAATGTCACAACAGAGGCTCGCGCTGCGAGACTACGACCCTAGACATATTTAAACCCATCAGGGTTGCTCTTCTGCATTGAACAAGGCTGGGCTAAAGACACACACGGCCTCTTTCCTAGAACCAGTTCACATCTCCGTCGTGATGATGCCATCAGGTTACAGGCCGCCAATGTCCAAGGGGAAGGCTAACATTAATTTAATGTTCTATACGTGGAGGATGAATGTAAGGCGGGAGCCTCCTTGAACAATATTGATTCATTTTTCTAACATTATCGTTGTCAAAAAATGCTAATGGTAGAATCATGCCAAAAATATGATTAGCCTTTTGTACTATTGACCATATTTGTTGGCCTGGAGCCCCAGAGATCACCACAGTTAATACCCTCATAGTGTTAGAAAAATTTGAGGGATTTTCCACATATAAGTTGTTGATATTTTAAAATTTTATTAAGTGTTTAATTTTAGGACTCTGAAGCTATTATTTCTCTGGCTCTGTTGTTATTCGGCAAACTTATTCTCTGATGTTATAATTTGTTTTAGAGATTTATTTTTCTCCGTTTTTATGCTTTTTTAGATTTATTTTTTTAGGGTCATGACACTGGGAGACTTCATGTGAGTAGTCACTTTGAAAGGAGTGGTAGACAGTTATTTTGTTATTGTAGGTGAAGCCATGTACTGTTGTTTAAAAGTTGGAGACGATAGTCCCGAAGAAGGGCCAATAAGTTTTCCAGCCTGGAGACGTTTCTGTGTCTTTTAATTGTTGCAGTTTCTCTTTCTTTTCGGACGATGGTTCATATTTATTTTTTGTTACCTAATACGTTCCGCGTAACTGGTTGGAGAGTCACCCTTAGAATTGGTAGAGGGAACGGAGCCGTTTGTGTCATTAAACGTAGGTGCTTCTGACGGACGAGGACCCTTTGCCTGGAGCTTATCTCTAACCTTAACAAAAACCTACCATTCCCACTTTTCCTTCTCCACAACCGCACAAGCGGCGGGCGAAAGCATTTCGGGGAATGGAGATCCTTTACAGGCGAGACGGAAACAACAGACTCAGCAAGAGAGGGAATTGTTTTGGCGGGGAACAGAACTCCAAAGACCTTCTTCTCTAGGCAAGAATAGGAGAGGTGGCCAGTCTTTCCGAAATTCCAGCAAGTCGGTCTTCGGCTTGTTACGATAATAGCCATTATTCTCTCTACATCTATGCAGCTGGAGACGAAGACTTTTTGATCAATCATGATCACGAAGCTCCAACCCCAGTCAGATCGTTAGCTGAAGCAATGAGTATCTGTCCAAATTGGCATAGATAAGTGACCAAGTGTTCCCAAACGATGTTTAGAGACATTAAATACTGAAACTAGGTTCAATATCTTCCCTTATATTCTTTCCCCAAAATGAGATCCTTAGTTATGAGGTCTCGACTACTGACGGATTCCCACTCAGCAGACGTGGGTCGCAGAATATCCCACATAAAAAAAAAAAAAAAAAAAAACATTTTCCTTTGATGACCATGTGGTTTAAAAGATTTCATTACAGTGTCTTTTCTAGAGCGACAAATTTGGCGTGAACGCTTTTCCACCACTAAGGCCGACACAATTCTTTTTTCGACCTTCTGTATTTCATCGGGATTTGTTAAGAGCCCATCTTCTGTGACAAGATGTGCGTATCTCTTGGCTTTTGGGATGTTGATTTTGCATTTCGGCTCGGACGTAGGCAAGAGGACGTTTTCCTGTCTGCAATATTTTTGTCTTTGTTTTTGTCCTTCTCTATATTCTGTATACATCAAAAAAAATACTACTTGAAATATGTTGAAATAGATTGATTACAATTCAAGACTTCTATCTTCATTTTTTTAATCCATTTCAACATTCAAATTACAAATTGAAGATACCAAAATCATAAAAGTACAACAAATATGTGAGATATGTTTTAACAGAGAACGCAAAGTGCATTACTGAAAACTAAATGGACATTATTATAGAGAGAGATGCAGTACAAAATCTGTGCGACATATTAAGAAACAGAAATGTTTCGCTTTAAATAAAGGAAAGAATTCTAAGATGTTACAAAATATCAGTTCTCATCTATATTAGTGAATGCTGAACAATCTTCACACAGCTGAAGTAATCTGAAGTAACAGAAATGTGCTTGTAAATTCGAGAAAACCGTTGACCTAACATTGGAGCAAAGATGAAGGTTTAGAGAAAATGAAAACAGAAGTGACAGCTATGCTTACGATCAGGAAGAGAGAGTTCAAATGCTAGGGAAATTAACGAGAAAAGATGGCTTAGAAAATTTGATAGCCACAGAACAGTTTGAAGGCAAGTAAGGCATGAGAAAACAAGGCATAACCTACCTAGTGAGTTTGTGTAAATGGATCGTGGAATGAAATGTTGACAACAAGCTAACAAAAATCATTAAGATTTACAAAGGACAGACATTTTGGAGAGCGATGGTAACCAAAGTCTTTAAATAACACGTCACATAGAATAATAATAATAATAATAATAATAATAATAATAATAAGAAGAAGAAGAAGAAGAAGAAAAAGAAGAAGAAGCAGAAGAAGAAGCAGAAGATGAAGAAGAAAAAGAAGCAGAAGAAGAAGAAGAAGAAGAAAAAGAAGATGAAGAAGCAGAAGAAGAAGAAGAAAAAGAGGAAGAAGAAGAAAAAGAGGAAGAAGAAGCAGAAGAAGAAGAAGAAGAAGAAGAAGCAGAAGAAGAAAAAGAAGAAGAAGTAGAAGAAGAAGAAGAAGAAGAAGAAGAAAATGGATTTAACCACCATGAACATATTTTCTTATACATTTCTTAATAGCAGAGTTTCTACACTCGCATATTAATGCCGTGCATTAATATCTTGCCACAGAATAATAATCAATATAGTTGTCTGATGCATGTTCGATTAGATAATATTCGAATGAAAATTGTGAAAGATGATTTTACTCTCCGCTAGAACAATAAATTACAAACATGGCGTGAATTTAAATATATATATATATATATATATATATATATATATATATATATATATATATATATATATATATATATATAAAACATCGAAAAAATGCATATATACAAATAAAACGTGCATTGGTTTTATGATAAAATGCTTATAAACTGATCGACAATAAAAGACTTTTAATAATCTTTATATATTTACGAAGCGAATATTTTGGTAAAAGAACATATAGGGTGTTATGTATATAGCCTCAATAAGATTGTTAAATCTTCTTCATTTTATATCTAATATTTTCCAAATTTCTTTTGGGTTAATATTTCGTGAAGTATAACAATAAAACCGTACCAAACAATTCATGAAATAAGGAAAATATATTTTCGTTAAATAGGTTGAAGGCTACCTTCTACTGTTTGTTGATTATATATCAAATTTAATTAAATTCTACTGTCATTATACAAAACAATTTGATCGAATGTACAATCGATAAAGAAGTGATAGCATTCTCTAAATTTAGACATACCTCATGAAAAAACACAATTCTCAGAAAACTTACCTTTATGTCTAAAAGATTTCTTGTTACTAAGAAAGGAGAAAGTGTCGTGTTAGCCCGAGAAATTGCCATTAAGAACGTGTGAAAACTTCGACCAGCACGCTAATTTCCCATACACACCGGACTTCAATTGGTTTAATGTACTTTTTGATGGATTGTGCCGTCATTAATCGCCAATGCGAAACAGTTAACTGACAACAATTACCTTTAAGTACTACAAAGAGACTGTGGCTACGTAGAATGTGTAATGTTTTTGTATATACCATCGGATTTGTATACTTGTAATATAATGTGAATAAAAAGAGTCGTGCTAGGTTTGCCTTCAATAATTGATGAATAATTGATTTAATATTATTTAATCTTATAAAACAAGAAAGAGTTTAAGTAAATTCGAAGAGATGGATTTACAGTATAGATTAAATAGGCATGTAAATGTCACAACGACAACAATGTTCTTAACCATAAATTTGCAGATTGACTTCGAAATATTTACTAATTTGTCGTGTTGGCTAATTTTTTAATTAATGTATAAAGCTTCTCATGCGAATATTTTACAATACATGAAATAATAATGGTGAAATAAGGTACATGAACAAAATAAAAGGTACCAATTGATTTGCAATACATTATAACATTTAAAATGACAAAAAGAAATTTTAAGACTTTTTTTTTCTTCGAAGAAAGTTGCATAAACAACGAAATTTTTATTGTATGTATTTGAATGTTGCTGTGTCTGTGTGTAGCGTCCACAGAACTCGTTGTTTCAGTGTGAAAAGTCTTTAACACACATTTAGAAAGGAGGAAATCATTAAGAGAGTGCTACTTCATTGTTCCCTCCCTGGTTATTATACCATTACGGCTGCTGCTGATTAAATTTTTAATACGGGCTGCTTCTGATACAATTTTTGATAAGAGCTGCTGCTGATACAAATTTTAATACGGGCTGCTGCTGATACAATTTTTAATAAGGGCTGCTGACAGAATGTTTATGAAGTCACTATACTGTGTTTGTGCATACAAGATATATGCAATACGTCCGTAATGTACCATATATAATATCTGAATTACAATTTCCTTTTGTTCTAATAAATACATTATATGTGTTACATGTAAAAGGGCTGTTTTATTTATATTAAGAAGGGAGTAGATTATACCGAAAATTAATTTATTAATATTCACCGTACCTGAAATGGAACAGTTGATATTAATGGATTATATTTTTATAAACCGATAATAAATCTACTATCTATATTTCTCATGTTGTCTGTCCGTGTGTCTGTCGTGAGCGTTGTTAACTCGCCCAGGCCGCATTTCTCACCCGATTTCGATGCGGTTTTCAACACAAGTTTGCAAATGTCTGCCGTAAGTACATGACGGAGCCCGATTTTTAAGTTTCGGAAACAGGTTCCAAAAAATTCGATAATCGAAAAAATCGATAATCGACCATTAGAAGTGTTGTGCAGAAGTTTCATGACAACGGACCCCTAACCAGCGCGGAAAATCGATAAAACCCAAAAACCGATACGCCCAGATTGCGTCTGAACCGCATGTCGGTTTTTAGCGAAAACCGAGCGGATTTATGAAGAGGCCATTGGGAGTCATCAGGTGAAGTTTCAACTCTGAGCACCCCCCAAACAAGGTGAAAATCGACAATCGGTCTACCCTTAAAAATGTTTTTTCCGGTTTTTTAAAGCTGATCGTATTGTGTTTATTTTGTTTAGTTCTTTTTTCGTAACAGATTTAATGTTTACTATAGAGCTTAGAAAAACTTCGCAGTGTAATATAGGCAAGAATAAAGCATGTAACAACATCAGCATGGCAAAGGGCGCTCCTCTAAATGCAAGGAAGGGCAAAAATATTTTAAGTCAAATGATAGCGATTGCTGTATTAGTCGTACTATTTTTGAATCAAGCACGGGCAACGCCGGGCCATGCTGCTAGTACCAGATATTTTAAAAGTGTTATAATTAATACTATATTTTATGATGGCCATTAATTAATTGAATTACTTAGAGAATTCTATTTTTTATCACATTAATGATCCCCACTTGACCGATTACGACGGCGGGCATTAATATGTGTTACGCAGAATCATATAAGTATTTATTTTTTCAAATGTCATCTGCCTTAAGGAAGTTCATGATTCATTACTGATTCCTTTATTTTATTATTTGTGAATTGCCACAAAGTCTTGTGAAATTAATGATGTGGTTTCCTGTTGTATTCTTCATCGTTTCGAATTCAAAGTGCGTAGTCTTTTCAACTGTTTGGTTCCCAAGGCTAGATAAACTAGCATACCTTAATATTTAAAACAAAGCTATAAAGAAGATTGGGATTTCAGGACATTAGATTCAATGTGAACAAAATCGAAACGTTTGAAATTTCAACCTAGATTGCTGATTTCATTTTAGCGAGGATATCGGTTACACTTCAAGTAGAGACGTTTAAAAAGTCAGTCATGATTATTTCCCTCTATATAAGGGATAAATTACTAATGGAAATTACTGTACATCAGAAAGAAAACACTAAAAAAAGCAATCAAATCGAAACGTAAAGAGAAGATGAGTGCAGATATATTCTTGTTCCAGGCTAACGCGCCTGTTCACACTGGTCAGATTGCAGTAAGTGAAGTCGCCTCCTGTGCATTTGACTTGCCAACCCACCACCTTACTCACCAGATTTAGCTTCATCTAACTTCGCTTTGTATCCTCAACTCAAATTCCACTTGCATAGTTGTCATTTTGGAAACAATGATGAAACATGTACTCAGGAGGAGATGTTCGAAGACCGGACACATTTCTTCTGGAATATGCTAGCTATTATTAAGATCTTTAGATCAAGTGCAATGGTGTTAATGAGGATTATATTGAAAAATAGTGAAAAACTGTCTTGTTTTTTCAATTCCTTCTCAGTGAATATTGAACTTTCTGAACGTCCCTCATACGTGTATCTTTGTAAAATGATTTCGGTTATAAATTCATGCAACGTCTATATATATATATATATATATATATATATATATATATATATGCTTTAATATTTTTGCATAAAAGTCATCATTTTCGAAAGTGATAACCTCAAACCATTATGTTGGAAATTATGCAGGTTTCCTTAATGATGAAAATATGAATTTTCATCAAAATGTTCCCAATATGTAGAATAAATTCGAACAAAGTTTTAAATATATTTTAACCATTTAGCGTGGCGCCCCACTTTTGTTTTCAGAAAAAAAATCACCTTAACACAAGGTCGAAGTACCAAACTTACTATCGATTGCAGCACGTCGTATAGTTTTACGTATATTTGCATAGCCTCCAGAAATGTCTATCATACGGAGACTTTCAAAGCAGACCGAAGGCATTTTTATTCTAACATTTCCTTGAAAGTATTCTAGCCCTAAAATATTTTTAATTTTCATTCGACGATTTTATCATCTATACATTTGTGTCCACGATGTTGATAAAATAATAAAATAATAATGCTAAAATACTCATTACACAAACACCCATAATTTATTACATATGCCTAACCTTTCTGGTATATATATATATATATATATATATATATATATATATATATATATATATATATATATATATAGGGTTGACCAAGCGCTTTAGTGTTATAGAACACGATTGGTCTATGAGATGGAAAACTTTTACACGAAAAGCCTGAGGTCTATTGTCTGCTTTGTCTGTGGCATTTATTTTCACAGACTAAGTGTATGAATAGTTCCAAAGAGTGTGGATGTTTCTGTATAAGCTTTCACCACTTTAATCAAATCACCTGTGTGGGTTTTCTGGCGGTTTACCTTGATTCGTTCTTATCCAAACTTGTTAGCAGTCAATATCCCACGTAACACCCTTGAGCGCTTAGCCTTGGAGCGGGTAGAATGGAGATCAACGTGTTTTAGTGGACTCAGCAATTTTCAATCTCCTTGTCTGAATGATCTTCAAGAAGCGAGAGCAAGATTTAAAAGGTCAGCCAATCTAAAAGTGATCAGATCTCACAATACTCACACTTCCTCCATATGTGTCCCCCTTTGTAAATCACTAGCGAGTCTTAATAAACCACTTTAGATTATCGCACAAAATTTCATATCTGAATCAATAAGCTGTCAGATTCTCATAAGTCGAAACCGACGGGAGAGTCCATTATATATATATATATATATATTATATATATATATATATATATATATATATATATATATAGAGAGAGAGAGAGAGAGAGATAGATAGATGCAAGCACTATATGCACTAAAATTGTTACAGTTCGAGGAGGTATTTCGTAGAGTGGATACACCAGAAAACTAAATTTTCCTATTGGTCCTCTATACAATGTTTCAGTATTATTGTGAATGACTTGTGATTCTATTTCATGTCAACAGCCAGTCAGAGTTTTCGAGAAAGTTTGTATGATTTTACTTTGAATCAATTTCGCAATCAGCGAGGAAGAATATCACGGCTCAATCTGTAGCCCTGTCCGAGAAATGTTACTTTATAACATCTTTAAACATCTTTATCCATCTCTTGCACATAAAATCTAATTGAAAGTGTTGATTTCAGTCTTGCTTAGAATGATTGCAAAACCCTTTACTAGTGTTTTGCAGTCATTGACAAAGTTTTAAATAAAGCATAACACAAGAAGGAAGACAAAGGAACAGGACAAAAAGAATATAAACAAAGCAGGAAATATAGGCAAACGAATCAACACTTATAAAACGAAGCACACAAATGCATGCTGGGATTTTTTCTTAGCCAATAAAATTTGCCGGTACGCAGTTTCATTGACCACGTCCCAATCTGTATTTTTATGAAGTTAAAATGCTACATTCGCTTGTCTGAACTGGCATTTTTGCGTCAAAGCCAATTCTTTGTTTTCGAAATTTTTCACATATTATTGTTATGTCTTACATATATTTTTTGCTTGCTTTATATACTTTTTGCTATTTTCCTTTCTTTTCATTCTATTTTTATTATTGCTTATTGCTTGTTGGATATTTCTGTTATTTATCTTGCATTTGACCATGGCTATTTACTTCACAGGTTATACGCCCAGTACGCTTCCACTATATTTTTAATGCAAGTCCACGTCTTTCAAACTAGGTAGAATATTGTATTACAACTATGAAAAGTTGAGAACGATATAATATTTCTTGTAATACGAGAATGCTTACATTAACTAAAAGTGGATGAGAGAGTATAATAATAGAGAACTATTTATTTTTAAAACATGGCCAGTATTTTTATTAATATTTTCCTTTGTTTTAAATCTTACTCGCTCCCTTCCGAATGATTTGTGGATACTTTCAAAAATCAGTAACTTTCGACTTTTAACTTGACACATATTTTTACCAGGAGCGCACATAATTTTATACTGCTATTTCCTAAATACACACTTAATATAGCTTCTCATATATTGTACATGAAATGTGGCCCAGGGCAGAGTTTGCTTCGGATTTCCGTATTCCTTCCTTGAGATTTGAAACGTTTATAATACGTTTCTATTCTGTGCACTGGGATTATCTAAATACTGCAGCACTTACGGCTGTAAATCGAATTAAGTAAGGATCTATATAAAGAAAATAAAAACATCTTAAAACTCACTGAGCTGTGACTTCCGCAAAGTAACTAAATATCAATTACGCATTAAACCTACGAGAATAGCACGAAAGTAAATAAGTTTGCACAAAGAATACAAGATGGCGAATACCATTATGCAGATAAACCGTTATAATGAAAATATCATCCGCTTTTAGGGAAATTATATAATGTTAGCATTTAATTCTTCATTTATTTGTATAAGCACAATGTTTCGATTGAGGCAGTTAATAAGATTAACTATGGTTTATTGCTATTAGTGATAATGTATCTTCTTGATGCCAAAAAGATTGGGTCGTATTTCATTTCTAAGATATGTTTTTTTTTTTAACATAGATTCAAGAAAGAAGCGCGCATATATCAAGAAAAGGATTTCACTTGATTCTGTCTTACATCTCGACTGGGCAGCTCCGTTTTCTATGTTGATAGAGAAGAGCCTTTTCCTTAGAAGTAATGTAATGACTCTAATCGACGATTAATGAAAAGATTATTCTATTTTTGTGATATTTCATTCGATATGATTTCCTGTGGTTTCCTCTTGTTCCTTCCCGTTTTTATTAATTGACTGATATGTTTCTTGCAATTTATCAACCACTTGCAGGCTATTTAAAGTTTGAAAATATTTTGAGATTATAAAAACACTTCTGAGAGAATAAAGACTTGCTGATAAAGACCTAATATTTTCATATATTTTGAGGAATCAGTGAAGTATACCAATGGCATTTGCTCCCGTATGAATAAAATGAACCCGACTGGAATTGGAACTCGGCATCCGATTCCCAATTCAGAGCCGTTATCCATTATACCTCCCACACATCCAAGTTTACATCACCTGGCATTATCAAGTGGTTACTCATCTAGGCATAAATCAGTCTCGACGTTGCTTAACTTCATGGTCTTAGGAGAACAGGTGCTATGGCCGTAAGATCTGTTTTTAGAACATATATAGCAGGTGGTAAGCTTCATCTTATCGTCTACAATTTACATTGCAGCTTTGAAGAATATTGATTTTGATTTGAGAAGAGATGGTTGATTAAACTTAAATATTATTAGAAAAGTTACAAAGGAAGAATAACAAATATTTACCTATGTACAGTGTTTATCTATAAACTAAATTATATATCATACCGAGATTTGTCTTTAGATTCAAGTATGAAGTAGACCATCGTTTACATATTGACTGAAGTATAAATCTGAAGAGAATTCATTTTTAGATTCAAATATAATAATGATTAATATATAAACGAATGTATAAACCTGTTAATCAGTTAACAATTATCATCAGTTAACAGATTGTAAACAGTGATTTAATATTAAATAACCCCCAAAATATAGATATGTCATAAAATCGACCAACATATCCCAAGCAAAGCTAATGCACTCAAAATACAGGAATATAGTTATTTCGCCAAATTAAAGTTCTATAATTGGTTTTATCTGTCAAACCATATTGAAAATAACGAATGGGATTGCAAAAACTGTTTTATGGTCTTGTTCTTATAGGAAACGCTGGAGTAAACCAGACATTTTCTAAAATGCCAAAATAATATTTAAATCTACTATCAGCAGCGTCTGAAAAATGACACTTAATTAATTGATGATTTCTAAGGAGCGAATTCGGCTAAATTTAAATTGAACGCACATAGAATCATTGTAAATACCGCAATCTTTTCAAAACAAAAGATTAAGATGCAAAATGATATCATTACTAGAAGAAACTATAAGGTTTAGTCCATTTGAGGAATGTTTCCCTGCAAAACTATTTTGAATGAGAGATTTTATAAATTTCACCTTCGATTCCTTTTGCAAAACACAGTTAGAGAGCCCGGTTTGAACAATGTGTTTAACCCATAGTTGAATAAAGAAATGTGTTCATATATCTCCCAAAGATATTTGAAGAAAGATGAATGTAAGGAAACGCGACTGTAATTCGAACTCGGCTTTCAGTTCGTTCAAAGCTGTTATTTCCTACAGCATTGCCATATCACAAATATA
Organism: Acanthosepion pharaonis; assembly: GCA_903632075.3. Taxonomy (NCBI): domain Eukaryota; kingdom Metazoa; phylum Mollusca; class Cephalopoda; order Sepiida; family Sepiidae; genus Acanthosepion; species Acanthosepion pharaonis. The sequence continues at coordinate 283,109 of CAHIKZ030002395.1, forward strand.
TCCTGAAACGACAATAATGCTAAAAAACGGGAATTAATGAGATGTTTCATAAGTTTTAATTCATATCTTTTTCGTATTTATCTCGATTGGAGTTTTGAACTGAAATCAGATAAATTAATTAGGGTAAATTTATCGATTAATTCCTTTATTTTAGTCTCAAAGTTTATAAATGTCTACTAAGCTCACAACAACCGATCCAGTCCGTAAAGAAAATTTAGTCAGATTCTGTTGCCTTAAGTAAGTATAAATTTTCTCTGTGCTATGAAAATTAGTCCGTCCTTTTGTGGCATTTATCTGACTGCTAATAGCGATGGGGATGATATAAAGGTTCACATGGAGATCCGGAATTAAATTTATCCTATGAAAATATCGCAAGCTTAAATGCCGAAATCAAATGAGAAATACAATTGCAATTAATTTATATAGTATAATATTTTCAGCATTTCCAAACTGAAATGTAGGTTTGACTAGTAAATGACTATCGTAACGCCTAGTCATAAAACTGTCCGAACGATCAAAGAATGCATATAAAGTAGATGTCAAACCGCAATCTTCAACATCGTAAAATATATATATATATATATATATATATATATATATATATATATATATATATATATATATAAATTTAATATTGTCTTCCGAAGCTCCAAAGTGTTGTCCTCATAAATGATTGATACGTTTAGCCACCTTTATATGTTTTCAAAAAGAAGATAAAATTTGACTAATGTGGATTAATCGTATTGTTAATGGTAGTCATTAGATTGACTGTTTTGCTACAGTAAATATTGGTACTCATTCACCGAACAGTTTGCGCTTGAAATTTAAAAAAATATATATTTATAAAATATTCACTAAAAATAGTTTTGCAAGGAAACAGTCTTCTCAAATCCACTAACCGTTATATCTCTTCCTAGTATTAGGAGTTATCCTTCTAAACTTTTTTTAAGTCATTGTGCAATGACATTGTCTTAATTATGTCATTAGTTAACGTTCTAGTTACAAGTATAAAATCTCAGCGGTTGAGCCATCAGATGAAGAGGTGAATGGCAAATATATACCTATGGACAAAAGGGTAAACCTGCCCAATGTTTATCTATAAACTCAGCTATATATCCGACCAGAATTTGACTTCAGATTCAAGGATGAACAGGACCATCGTTTACATAGAAATGTATCCGAAGATAATTTACATTTAAATTCAGGTATAACATAACCATGAATTATCTATAAACATAAGTATAAATCAGATAATTAGTTAATTATTATTATTATTATTATTATTATTATTATTATTATTATTATCATTATTTAAGAGATTATAAAATGATGACAGACAAGATGCAGATGGCACCATTCGAAATTATAACGGTCAAGTAGAAGTGCGTTGCAGCTTCTAAATTGAATTCTACACTTTTGATTGCATATGTGCCGCAGAGGAAGTCATAAAATAAAAGTGCATAGGTTACTTCCTGTGAAGCTGATTTCACCATTAAACAAATTCAATCCATCGGTATTTTCATCTACTCTGATTTCCATTATGCTTCAACCAACCCTTGCAAAGCAAAACGGCGATAGAGAATGGATGACGAATGCCGGTTTTGTTGAAACTGGAAGCTTCTTGTCTTGAACCTGCATTTTGGCAGGGAATATAGTCATCAACACCAGCATCATAACGGAAAAGATCAATAAAATGAAATTACATTCTTAGATTCGAGATAAAGCCGACGACGACATGTATAATCCATTTTACTTTCTGCTCTCTTCGGAATTCTCCAAGTGATATGCATTTTGTCATTTGATGAAGCGCTTTACTTGACTTTCTGCAGTACATGTCTAATCCTGTTGAATGATTGTTTATGAGAGCCATTCAGTTGAAGCCATTTTGAATTATTGATTTGAAAATGTATTTGTGAATGTCATAAAAAAAATCTACATCTGAGAAACCTATTTAAGAACGTTCTTTTATATTCTTATAGTTATTCTTATAGTTGCAGCATTTTTCTACGTATGTTGCATAAATCGAATTATCGTAATGAAAGATATAATTATATGCAATAACTTTAGGTATCTATTTAAATATTTTCAAAGTTTTTAATCGATTATACAGCGTAACCCGGATATAAGAGAGTTGTCGGGACCGAAGAAGAAGTCTCTTATATCCGGGTTTCTCTTATATCCGGGTTTGGTCTATTTTATATACATTAACACAGGTTATAATTTGGGACCAGAGAAAATCTCTTATATCCGGGTTTCTCTTATATCCGGGTCTCTTATATCCGGGTTACACTGAATATTAAATGATAAAGGTCCAGGTAATGAAAAATGTCAGGTACAATAGGTATGAATCTGATTATTTACTTTGTTATATGAAGTAACATACTCTTCGCTGATGTTATACTTATAAATTTTCGGTCAATGTATCCTACGTTCTTCTTCACGTGTATTTCATTCTACTCAATAACCTCATTGGGGTTTTTACCTAGAAACTTGATTCTATCCAATGTAGCTAATTGTTCTCATTAGGCTTCCTTTGATATTTTTATTTTATTTTATATATGTAAATGTATACCTACTTAGTCTGTTTGACTTTTCACTGACACTCTGTATGGGAATTGTCCATTCGAGTACAGAAGAGGAAACGGAGAAGTGGCGCAAAATTGAATAAAACGTCGTGTGTAGCGACTGATACGGAATTTCGAATGAGTATATACACCCGTGTATTGAATAAAAGGTCCGGTTTGAAAATGAGAATAGGTTACAAAGCATGTGGAACATTGTGCGTATAACAACAAAAATAAGCATGAAACCCTATATTAATGATAATTACTCATTCTAAAAATAAAAGTGCAGATATTTAAAGTTTATGTACATTTATTTGTTAAATAATTGCTGTATTTTGCCTTTGTTAAAGTCATTTTAAAACAAGCAAGGCAATAAAACCACTAAAACGTAAGGGTGATTAAGAATGAGAGAATATTAGAAAAATAATTATTAAAGAGAAGAATAAGAAGATAACAACGAAGAATACATAAGATTACGATTGATATTGCATTCACATTGTTGAAAATCAGAATTAACGGGCAACGAAGAAACAGAAGAAATGTTTGCAAACGGGAAATGCGAGAGAAGAAACATGTAGCATGGAACATAAGGTTACATGTAGTAATGTCAACTCTAAAATGATGAGTAATTGCCCTTAATCTAACATTCTACATAAAATATAATACATGATGAGTAATTTCCCCTAATCTAACATTCTACATAAAATATAATACATGATGAGAAATTGCCCCTAATCTAAGATTCTGCATAAAATATAATACATGATGAGTAATTGCCCCTAATCTAACATTCTACATAAAATATAATACATGATGAGAAATTGCCCCTAATCTAACATTCTACATAAAATATAAAACATGATGAGTAATTGCCCCTAATCTAACATTCTACATAAAATATAATACATGATGAGTAATTGCCCCTAATCTAACATTCTACATAAAATATAATACATGATGAGAAATTGCCCCTAATCTAAGATTCTGCATAAAATATAATACATGATGAGTAATTGCCCCTAATCTAAAATTCTACATAAAATATAAAACATGATGAGTAATTGCCCTTAATCTAACATTCTACATAAAATATAAAACATGATACTTATTATAAAACCAAGGTTGTTTGTGTGCACGCGCTGGCGCCCGCGCGCGCCCGCGTATGTCTCTATGTGTGTTCGTTTATATATGGGATCGGATTTCCTACATTTTTCAACCGATTTCAACAAAACTTCATCTTTTTGGGCAGGTAGTGTTTCTTCTTGTCTTGCACACTTTTTTCTTAATTTTTACATTCAGAATGCTTTAAAAATTCCATTTACAAGAAAATTGTTTATAATAAAATTCTATTCAATCGTTATGTTTTTGTTTGAGTTTGTGTTTGACCAATTCGTAAAAAAAATAAAAATACTAATTAAGACATGCGTGTCCGTCAACCTAAAACAATAATTTTTGTCAATTTCATTTTTTAGTTTTTGTGATGGTCGATACTTGATCTATCTCTTACTGTTACATCTCCAGGCAACGCCGGGCTCTACTGCTAGTAAAATATAAAATATACTGGTTGCTAATGTGTAAATCCAATCAGAATCATTTCCATGACAATATTTACACAAACGCACGCAAAGAAGCTACTTTAATGAAGAGGAGAAATGACTGAAGACAATATGGTAAGTCAAGGCCATTAACAATGCAGATCCTGCTTTGTATTTTAACAAGAATCTCTAAATAAGCAGCAGAAGCGCCAAACATGAAAGCTATATTTAATTCATGGACGAACGATAAACTTATAAATATGTACGATATATTCAGTCGAAAGAAATTCTCTAGCCTAACACAGTGAACAAACATTACTACCAGCATAGCTAATAATTGATTCAATATAATATTTCTTCAAATAAATAATTCACATAGCAGCAACAATTCTATTTATTTATTTTTTAATGTCACCAGTTGTTTTTATTAATGATTCTAGGAATTCTACATATTTTTGTATGTGCAAAATTGCATATCGCTCACTGATTATTGCGAACACAATTCACTTATATTCTTACATGGATATTTGGATTTGATAAAAGATCACGGATTGGTGCCTGAAGGTTATTAGCTTGCATCACAATCGGTAAATTGTCTTGAGGGAATAACGTTCGAATACCCCATTTAGCTTTATAGCTGAGATATGCCCAAAATTCCACCACCAGCATATTCAGATAGACGTACTGCATTCGAATATTACATGCTTTTTTGCTTAAACAACACAGCATTAGTGGATTGGCAAAGCGACTCAGAGATAAAAATGCAGAATTGTCAATGTGAGAATTAATGGAATGAAAATGCATCTGACTCTTATAAAAAGGGCTCAAGCGTAAACGATGTAAGATTATGAACTTGCATTATGAGTTAATGTAGATATATGTGTATATGTGTGTGTGTGTGTGTGTGCAGACACACACGAACGCGCGGGGTGAGGGATTGACGTGGTCTTAAAAATAAGTAGTAGGAATACATGCATGAGTGTTGAAAATATGTAAGCCCGAGCAAGAATTTAACTGCATGGCTGAAGCCATCAAAAGTACATGATATTCCAAAGGCGTGCAACGCATATTCTTTTTGTTAGTAATTTAAACATTGCGATACACACACACACACACACACATATATATATATATATATATATATATATATGTATGTATTATCACAAATATTTTGTTCCACTGAAAGATAAATGTCAACCAGTATACAGCACTTTTTAAATCAAATTGATTTGGTAAACAAACTTACTTAACATTATGAAATAATGTACGAGAACAAAACATAATAAGTGAAGGTCAACTTATCTTCCCGATTCGGTGTTTCGCAGATCTGGTATCCGATCATTTGATGCGGATTCAATTGTAAAATTCCACTTTATGATGATTACAATTGACATTGCATTTAAATCTTTGAACAACAAATTTGACGAGAAAGCAATCAGCAGGATGAACGATCCATATGTGAGAAGTCTGTGAGAAGACGCGGTTAGCGTAGAATTTCCATTCACATTAAACCTGGAGTTGATAGTTTCATTGTAAAAGACATTCCAACTAAAAAAACAAACAGCCAGACCTCGTTCAACCATGAATGCACTGCTGTCATAGTTCAAAGTAACCGATACGTCAATATCTATGTTTAGAGTTGTGTAGTTTGTCTCTTACTGCATTCAGAACCTACTGCAGTCGCTGCAAAAATGTTCTGGAAAAGGCATAGTGTAGTTATGAACAAGATTTTAAGCCATGGTTGAAAACAAAGAAAATGGGTCTTGTGAGTTCTAGATGATCTAAAACCAAATTATGTATCGAGGCCAAGCGGCTTCCCTCACAATTATACAAGGCCCCGAGATCCTATATTACTCAATAAATTAAACTTCGCTTAAACCTTTGATTTAACGCTAGATGGCAAAGGCCACCCCATTCCAAAATTCACACGTCAATTCCTTATTCAAGCGAGGTTATTTAATCGCTAAATGGAGAAGAAATCTTTCACAACCCCGTAGAAAGTGTCTAACGTATGCCCAGTTTTCAATAACGCAGGCGAGCTCTCATTCTCCGCTTAATATGGAACAGTCAGTCTCCTCAGTAACGCCAGGAAGCTTTTTGAGGCTATAGTTGTGAAATATGTTATTGAGCGCCTAGAAAAGAACCACCACTTGATCGACGAGCAGTACAAGATTCGATCGGCCCGATCCACTGCTGATGACATAACTACCATTACTCATAGTATAAATGAGGCACGAGAAAATAAAATACACCCAAAAATACACCCAAAGATCATACCACTAGATATTCCAAAGACTTACGACAAGGTATGTCACAAAGAATTGCTGCTCAAGCTCTCTAGCTATGCAATCAATTGAATAGTCTTCTCAATAATGAAGTTATTTCTAACAAGTAGGTCTCTTAAGGTAGTTGTTAACGGCCAGAACTCCAGGGCCCTTGCAATCAAGACAGGGTTGACACAGTAGCTGCTTGTCGGACAAACACTTATTTTAGTTCACATAAGGGATCTACCTAAGAGTATACACCTATTTATCTTTTTTTTTCATCTATACAACAATATATATTGTTGCGCCCCCAAAACTCAGATGATTGTATCTTATCTATCATCCGAACTTGATCTAATATGTGTGGAATAACATGGATGTTTACATTCAATATCTTGAAAAACAAATCTGGTATATTCAGTCATCGCCGATTGGACACCAAGTCACGAACAATCGATGTCCCCCTCAAGGAGGTCTCTTGAGCGATTATTTGGTTTTAAATCACTCCAGAGCGCGTGGAAATGGAACATAAGCTACTCAATTTATACTCTAACTTTACAAGAGCCAGGTCATGCCTAAAATGGTGCACTGCTGTCATATTTTGGGCAGGATCTGCTCAGTCTTCACTTTCCAATCTCGAAAAAGTGCAAAAACAGATCCGCAACCCTTGTCCGTGACTAATTATTTTCCACCTTCTAACCTCTCTCTCACAGATTGGACGTGCAGGCCCCTCACTACACTATCGCTACTTCCATTGAAAGTGCATGAACAACCGACATTCCTTAGTTACGCTAGTTCTACCCTTTACGGCTAGGACCTGTAATGCCAGATGTTCATGATGACGGTCGTCTTTGAGTATAGAATCCAGAGGTTAGCAGTGAATATTTCGAAGACAGTAGGAAAGCGTTGTTCAGGTTAGCAGTGGATATTTTGATAAAAGTGGCAGAACGTAGTTCGTCCTTCTGTTTCTCTTCGCCTAACAAGCTGGCACTGGACATTCGGATAGAGTAAACAAAATGGCCGCCTTTATACACGACGGATTGAATATTCTACGTCTTCTGATTGGTTAACCTTCTATTGGTGCACTATAAAGTGGCTCAAGTCATTTGGGCTAACTCACTAGTACATAATGTATCCAAAAATTGTAACAGTTACATTGTAGCAAATCGCTCTCATTCTCTCTCGATTCCATTGCTGAGAAGTAAGAGCCACTTGAATAGCTTCTTTCCGCGAACGACTTTTCTATGAAACCAAGTATTCCAAGATGATGTTTCCCCGATCACATCTATCTTAACCTGTTGAAATCTACAGTTAACCGTTTTCTCCACATATCCGCATAAACTGTCCCTATTACTCTGCAGCACCCTACTTTAAGTGACCCCGGGGCCTTGTACAGGGTGAACCTTAATGTACAAAATAATGTTCAATTAGCTTATCCGTACTCCCAGATAATTCAGACTCTCATAAAAAGCGACGAAGTGTCTTCCTTGAGGGGACATCGATTCTTCGTGACTTGCAGTCGATCGGTGACCGATCGGTGACCGATCGGCGATGATTGAATATATCAGATTTGCTTTTCGAGGTATCGAATGTAAACATCCAGAATATCCCACACATATTAGACCTAGTTCAGATGAGAGATCAGATACCTATCTCTGATCGTTTGAGTTTCGGGTGTGCAACTATACATCGTTCTATAGATATTCATAAAGGATTTGAGTATAATCTTAGGTAGATACTTTATGTATAGTAAACAGAGGGAGATTTCAGACTCTCATATAAAGTGTATAATGTTCATTTATTCATAGGAATCAACTGTCTAGTGGAATAAAGCGTTGTTTCGTAAATTTAGTGGCAAAGTCTCTCTGCTGGTTATTGCAGACCTGTACTCAGGGAGTTGAAACTACACAAAATTTGATCAGTATTAAATAAAATTAAGGCGAGATACCCCTAAATATTAACAGTTAGACGAGAGCAATCTAATCGCATGAATTTATTAATAACATGCACCCTCCGTGAACGTGAATAAGAATGTAAGTCCATCTGCATAAATCTTGTCATGAGAAAAACAAAAATGAGGTAAATAGTCCCAGCGTAAATGAAGTCGTGAAATTAAGTCAGTTTTTCAAATTAAGACCCCTGATAACAGGATGTGATATTTCCGTAACTCCCCGTATCGATTATGTAAGCGAGAATTTAAGTATTCTTAACGCGCACGCGCACACGCACACACACACACAAACACACACACACATATATATATATATATGTATGCAGATAGATAGATAGATAGATAGATAGATAGATAGATAAAAATACGTTGCTATATAATCCAAGTGTATAGCAATAATATAAAATATTAAAAATGATCCGGAAAAAGAGCTCAATGTATTTATTATAACAGAGCATAGAAATTACATAGATTGGAAATCCAAACTTACCTCATACGAATAGCTATTTCTGCAGCAGGGGTCCAACCTATATCGTCCTGTGTAGGAGAACCCACGAAGTATGACAGTAGTTCGATTTCCTTCGGAGAACACATTTTTCGTAGTACGATTTATCAAACGCGCGTGTCGATCTAATAAACACTTTAATAAATAAACATGGGGCGTATATTTCAAATGCAAAGTGTCTACAATAATAACATTTGAATAGATCCCCAGATTAAAACTATATTAATCCATCATATATATATATATATATATATATATATATATATATATATATATATATATATATATATATATATATATATATATATATATATATATATATATATATATAGTAAAGTCTGCTATGAACAAAATGAACGTTTAAAATCAAATGTTTCTAAAATTGCTTTTCCTATAGTCCAATAAAAGATATTGTTTCATCTCTTAGAGGCAATTTAATACCGCCATTTTAGGACCACTTAATCAGCTCTTCATTTCTCTCTTCTTTATAGTCTTTTTTTTTTTTTTTTTGCTCTATGATAAGCAGTCCGGGCTTCCTGCGAACAAGTGAACTGTACAATCAGTTCATTAAGTAGCTGAGTAATCCATCAACTTGGTTTATCTAAGACTGCAGCTCTCCTCTGGAGACCATTATCTTTGAAATTTGCTGGCAGTGAACGAATGTTGCCGGCAAAGTAGCCGATTATCGGGTTAGGAAATATCTAAAGATAAAATTGATATTGTCAACATGTCAAAATTTATATCGCCCACCCCCACAAAAAAAAAGAAATTAGTAAAATAGATTATTAGGAGATACTGACTGTAATCACGTGGTCTAAAATTGCCGGTTTAATAAGGCACTTATTTTAAACAAATTATGGAAACAGAATTCATTCCCTCACGAATTTGTCTGTACTGTTGTTCATCTTTTCTTAATATTATAACGAAAATATGTTATCTGGATTTGTTTTTAAGTGAGATTATTTTAATTTCAATAATAAAGTTAAATTTTAATAATTTTACAAAACCAAGCAATTCAACGACCTTAGAATTATCACTTTAAAATCAATAAATGATTCAATATTAATTTTGTAAAATAGATAAGAGTCAAATGGAAAAAGTATCGTCAGTATTAAAAAGAAAAAAAATATAATGATCGACCAATGTAAAAGAAGGTACAATTTTCAGCGATTGAAAAAATGATAATTATTTTATTTGCCATTCAAACCAGCACGCTCAACTTAAATATATGCACAAATTTATAACTCTTACCACCACCGGCCTTCCGTTGGCCATTCTCTTCATACTCAATAATTATCTGGAAAATGAGAACCAAAACCATTAATCAATAACACGGGTGTAGCTTACTCTGCTTCATATTTCCATGCATCCAAATCCTTTGGATTGGTTAAAACATTCTGTTAGAAATCATATTACGAATGGTATCACGGCCAAAACGATGCAAATAAAACTGCCAAAGCGAGAATGCAAATTGGAATAAAAAACATAAAACAATTTTTCCTCTAGAATATCCCCCACATTTCAAAGTAGCACGATCAGCATCACCATCATCGTATCGAGCTTTGTTTTATTTGCAGCACATCATGGCATCATCATCATCAACAACGCCATCATCATTTTATTTGTGAGGATTTAGTGTCAAACGAGCAGCTTCATCCCGCGAACCATTTCTCTGCGGATCCATGATTCCCAAGAGGATGTTTCTCCGATCCCTACAATCTTAACCTGTTCAATTCAATGGCCCACCGTTATCTTCTCCGCCTATCCGCATAAACACTGCCTTTTACATCGAGTGGTCCTCGGGCCTTGTACAGTGTGAAACTCAGTTTCCTTTTATATTTCTGTGACAAATTCGATTATTGTTACCAAGACTTTAATTATAGAAGCAATTCGATTTTGGTATTATGGGATCATAGACATTTTGATATTTCCAGAATCATATGTTATGGATAAGTTGATATTCACATGGCATAAATGACCAAAGAAAACTTCAGTTATCGTATCTAACAAGTTTGCTTAAATGATTGCAGAATGGAAACTGAAGGGTTAAAAGACACACTAAGTTTAAGCTACCTAGAATAAGAAGTACAGAGACATTATCGATAATATCCTGAAAGTATACAGCACATTTATTTTATATATTTTTGGTCTAATCATTCAGTAACTATCTTCTTCTTCTTCTTCTTCTTCTTCTAGGCACAGTGTTCTTTCCGGACGTACATGAATATGGCTCTCCACATTTTTCTATGTTTTGTAGTTCTTAGTAAGTTCTTGTATTTTCGCCATAACTCCTAATCCGACTTCTTCAATCTATACCCAAAAGCTCTATTTCTTAAACACTGTTTCCTCTGACCCTCTAACTTTCAATATACCCCATGAGCTTCAGACTCGGGCGACCTTTTCTCAATATATCTCCAAGAAATTTCAAATGCTTCTTTCGCAAATTAACGAAAACTATTTTCTTACCCTTTTCCTTAAAACTTGTTAATTATTCAATATAAACTCCATGGTATTTCAGCATCCTTTATTAGAACCCTATTTCGGTTGTCACAGATATCTACTTTGCCTGGCAATATTCACTAATACTTGATTTTTCTCACATCCTTTTAAAAACGCCAACAGATAGTTGCTTATCCTTCATTATACATTACTCCTCTTCTAGTTTATTCTTTCAGGATAGGACAGCTGAGGTACAATGACATAATCCCGCCATGGCAGATGTTAGAATATTTATTCACTTTTAAATATCATATGGCCCATGCAACGTGATAATGCTACTAAGACGCCTGGGGTTAGTTTTAGGGTTAGGGTTAGAAACCCTAACAGTAAACAGTGAGAGAAAAAAACAAAGAGGTGAGAAGCATTAGTACATTTGCATAAATATACAGATATACAACATAGAAGAAAGCCACGTCTCGGTGGTAAGACAAATTGAAATTGAGATGCCAGGTCAGGACCGATAAAATTACAGAATTTTCTTTTGAGTTTGTTGAGAATTTCTAGATATATTGCAAAATTACCAGACGAGATATGACAGCGAATATTCAATGCACGCACGATTGGTAGTTTTCCAAATCTGCAAGATGGATTCTTTTAAGAAGAATGGAAAATGTGAGAGCATGAAGGTGCAATATGTTGTCACCGTAAAGGTTAGCATCAGCCATACTGATAGATGGCAAAAATAGTTCTCTATAATGATTAAGGTTAACAGTGATAAAGACATGGAGGTTATGTAATTACACAGCAGACATATTTAGAAAATTTTTTCAAGGTGAATTTTAATCGTCTCTTCTTTATTTATAAATTAGAGAAAATTATAAATAATATATATCAAGGCATTAAGCAGTGTGAATTTTATTAGACTCCGAAATATTTCCTTCCACAAATCCCCAGAAAAATTTCAGAAAACGTGTTTATAACACGGGTGTAGCATAAACTGCGCTTATGTTCAAGCAACTAGTGAGCAGTGAACACCTATACAGGCTTTTTTTTTCTAATCTGTCAATTTATTGTAAAGAATATTTACACTTGAAACTGTCAGAATATAATCGGATACTTCGGGATTTCTAAATTTCTCAGAAAATTGTTTTTAGCTTTTAGTAGCTCATTCAAAACCTTAGTTTTCGTCGGGTTTCATTTTTCTTCTATGTTTTCTGCTAGTGACTTAGTTTCTCTGTAAACATTGACAGTTGCAATTATTTTTTACAAAAAAATGAAGCGTTAGGACAGGATATTTGAACAACTTAAAGGATGCACAGGTGACAGCTGAAGAAAAAGTCAAACTGAATAAAAATAGAAAAAAAGAAGTGAATGACAATATATATTCTTTGACTAATGAAAGTGAACCAGCAGATTACCCCAAGAAAATGTCGCTGAATATATGAGTTTACAAAACCAAATATAATAAACGACTATATAAAGTCTGAAGAAGTGAGGGTTATAATGAGAAAAGTAAATATACTACAACTTCCGGATGGATATATAAGAGGGCTTTGAATTTAAACGGATTAACAAAAATAACTTATAAAAGCAGGGAATAAACACTGAGAGTAAATTAGATTTGAAGACAGCATTAGACAAGTTGATTTTGTGCAAAAACAAAACAAAAAAAACGTAGCATAAGCAGAAGTGATTGAAATATATATGGAGACAATCTTAGATTGTTTCACGATGATTTTCTCCATTGGACGTGCATGCAGGGTGCAGCTGATTATGGCTCACCACTGTTTCATTTTATTTATTATCACTGAATTCAAATAATAACTTGGTAACGAGAGTGATCAGCTTCCTAATTGTATATGAATGAATCTCACAATGAGAAAGACATTAATAACTAAATGATGTTAATATTTTCACACACACACACACACACACACACACACACACACACACACACACACACACACACACATATATATATATTATATTATATAAGTGAACATAGTAGTCAACACTTAGAGGAGACAGTTTGTTTCATGCTATATGCAATCGTCAGGCCTGAAGATTGCATATAGCATGAAACAGACTGTTGACTTCTATGTTCAATTTATATTTACACACGCTCTATCTCTGATATTGAGCACTTTATCCCATAAATATAGCACACCTTAATACTATATTTCTTCATATATATATATATATATATTAGAGACATTTTTTTCATGTTTAACGTTCTTTTTTATAGATACAAGTATTTAAGTAAATGCTCTGTTCATAATAAACAGTAATAAATAACATTTACCGGCCTGAATGTCCGAGAAATTTTCATAGAAAATATTCGTCCTTTGACGTCCTGCATCCAACCGTCATTTACGCTGACGTGCCTAACCTCTCGGCCACAAAGGAGCGTTCGGTAGGCAAGGTCGAATTTACTGCTTATAAACTTCAAACTTCCATGAATCTCGTACATACATAACTGCTCTGGCGTATCAAATGTAAACAAATGACGTCATATATTATGAAATGGACAAAGTCTGACAATTTATTTATTAAAGACATTTTTTTAATGTGTTTTTAATGACGGTTCCGTATAGGATGCAGGTTCGAATCCTGTCAAAGGACTAATATTTTCTATGAAAAGTTCTCGGACATTCAGGCCGGTAAATGTTATTTAATACTGTTTATTATAAACAGAGCATTTACTTAAATACTTGTATCTATAAAAAAAGGAACGTAAAACATAAAAAAAAATGTCTTTAATAAATACATTGTCGGACTTTGTCCATTTCTTAATATATATATATATATATATATATATATATATATATGAAGGTTACAGGAAACAGTAGTGTTATATATTTGTAAGTTTACTGCTCGTACATTGAAAATTGGGGTTGTATCATGTCTTTTTCTCTCGCCATGGTTTCAGATATTCTTGATTAAACACAAAGAAGAATCTGAAATGTTATTAGTTCTGACCTGGCAACTCCTCTTCTGGCACTTTACCACTGTTGCGACGTAACCTCTCTAAGACATTTCTAGATATATTTTTATAGTAATTTTAATAATAATCATAATAAAAATAACATTATTTATATACCAACACACACACATAGACATACGCGCGCACACACACACACATGCACATACATATATATAGAGAGAAATGGTAGGATAAATATCTACATGCATATATATATATATATATATATGTATATATATATATATATATATATATATATATATATATCTTTCACGAACGTATAAATATATTTCTTCGTCAGGTGTTATAAATAAATATTTAAACAGAGATATAAGTATATATTAAGGAATATACATTATATCCAACGTCGATAGCACAACTCGGAGTTTCCTGTAGTTCTTGCAATCTTCAGGTGCAAAGATGATCAGAAGAAATTTACAATCGAAGATTAGAAGAATATTCAATAGATTTTCTTGTAAATTTTTTCACTTTCTTTAATTTTTTTAATGCTCATATGTTGTTCCACAAGTAACATAATGCAAACAGACCCCATATCACCGTTGCTATTGAGAAGTTGGTAAGAAATAGGTGATATAAGTTATTGCTATATTAATGAGATCGGACTCTATGGGCCTCATTCTAATGTTTGCACTTGCGCATTAATGTCATTAAATACTATAGAAAATAGGTCTGTGCTGAAGATCTCGTGTACTCTAAAAGATTCTCATATTCTCAAGAAAGCATTTATCATTATTTAATAATGAGTTTGTCTTAAATTTTATTTCAGTAACACTTTAACGTTTAAATATTCATTGCATATCGGAAAGATAAAAAGTTCCAGGTAATAGGCAACTTGATTGCTTCTGGCATAATCCCGCCATGATAGACGTTAGAATATTTATTCACTTTTTAAAAATCATTTGGCCCATGCAACGTGATAATGCTACTAAGACGTCAGGGGTTAGTTTTAGTGTTAGGTTTAGGAACCCTAACAGTAACCTGTGAGAGAAAATGATGATTTCTACAGACGGTTATAATAAAAAGATTTAGGGATCAAAGCAAATATGAAAGGCGTTGGTTTTGGTTTCCTCGTGAGTCGATACGTAGATTAAATTTTGTTGAAAAAAATAAAGTAAATGAATTATCATATTAGCAATAAAAGAAAATCTGGACATTTGGAAATTAGGTTAAATACTAACGGCTCAAAAATCTAAGACCATACTTAAAATAATTCCGAAACAGAGATGGAAATCCCCAAGAAGTTGGCTTGATGGTTGGGGATGCACGGACGGCATCAAAGATTCAGTTTGACATGGTTGATATAAGGGCCTGCAGAAGGTTGTCTGTAATGTTATTTCAAGTTGAGAACATGGCTTCCTAGTGTTCATGCACTGTTTGAACTTGAAGTCTATTATTACCGACTAACATGACAACCATTATTCCATTATAGTTGGGACTATATATTTCAGTGTCAGCTCAGAACATAAAGAAGCTTAAGAGTATTTCAAAATAATGTTTTGTAATAATAATAATAATAATAATAATAATAATAATAAATGATTTCAAGTGAATTTCAAATATCTTCAAGTATAGAGCAAGAATTGAAAACAGATGTGAAAGAAGTATCTCAGACATCGTCTGCACACCGCATCGTAAACGAGGCAGTTCGACACACAATGGAACAAGAAACAGCCCTTAAAAATCTTATAACCACCGTCATTTCATGGGCGTCAACAATCTTTTCACTGCCATCCTCAAGGTGCCACCTTAGACAAAGTTGAGGCAGACAAAGGACACAAAGGGCTGACAATATCTCTCTTTTAAGTGGAAGAACATTCATAGCAACGCAAACATTAGCGCACAAGCAAAATATTTGGGGAGGGGATTCTCAGATACGTTGCAACACCGCGAACACAATTGTTCATGAGACTAATGATTATGGAGATGATAATTAATGTCAGAAATGTTAGCATCATTCAGTAAATCTCCTTTCATAGGTGAAAAACATACAAAAATATATGGGAGGGGATTCTCAGATACGTTGAAACAATTGTTCATGAGACTAATGATTATGGAGATGATAATTAATGTCAGAAATGTTAGCATCATTCAGTAAATCTCCTTTCATAGGTGAAAACATACAAAATATATGGGGAGGGGATTCTCAGATACGTTGCGAAACCCCGAACACAATTGTTCATGAGACTAATGATTATGGAGATGATAATTAATGTCAGAAATGTTAGCATCATTCAGTCAATCTCCTTTCATAAGTGAAAACATACAAAATATATGGGAGGGATTCTCAGACGTTTGAAATGAGAACACAATTGTTCATGAGACTAATGATTATGGAGATGATAATTAATGTCCATCATTCAGTCAATCTCCTTTTAAGTGAAAACATCAAAATATATGGGGAGGGGATTCTCAGATAGTTCGAAAGTTTTGAACACAATTGTTCATGAGACTAATGATTATGGAGATGATAATTAATGTCAGAAATGTTAGCATCATTCAGTCAATCTCCTTTCATAAGTGAAAACATACAAAATATATATGGGAGGAAACCCCGAACACAATTGTTCATGAGACTAATGATTATGGAGATGATAATTAATGTCAGAAATGTTAGCATTAATTCAGAAGTGGAAAACATACAAAATATATGGGGAGGGGATTCTCAGATACGTTGCGAAACCCCGAACACAATTGTTCATGAGACTAATGATTATGGAGATGATAATTAATGTCAGAAATGTTAGCATCATTCAGTCAATCTCCTTTCATAAGTGAAAACATACAAAATATATGGGGAGGGGATTCTCAGATACGTTGCGAAACCCCGAACACAATTGTTCATGAGACTAATGATTATGGAGATGATAATTAATGTCAGAAATGTTAGCATCATTCAGTAAATCTCCCTTTCATAAGTGAAAACATACAAAAATAGGGAGGGGATTTCAGATGTTGCGAACCCCGAACACAATTGTTCATGAGACTAATGATTATGGAGATGATAATTAATGTCAGAAATGTTAGCATCATTCAGTCAATCTCCTTTCATATGTTGAAAACATACAAAAATTAGGGGAGGGGATTTCAGATACGTTGCGAAACCCCGAACACAAAACATATTATGGAGATGAAATTATAGGGGAGCATCATTCAGAAAATCTCATAAGAAAACATACAAAATATCGGGGGGGATTCTCAGATACGTTGCGAAAATACACATTGTTCATGAGACTAATGATTATGGAGATGATAATTAATGTCAGAAATGTTAGCATCATTCAGTAAATCTCCTTTCATATTGAAAACATACAAAATAATGGGGAGGGATTTTCAGATACGTTGCGAAACCCCGAACACAATTGTTCATGAGAAAATTATGGAGATGATAATTAATGTCAGAAAATCATTCAGTCAAACCTTTCATAAGTGAAAACATACAAAATATATATGGGGAGGGATTGATATCTTCCGAAACCCCGAACACAATTGTTCATGAGACTAATCATTATGGAGATGATAATTAATATCAGAAATCTTAGCATCATTCAATCTCCTTTCATAAGTGAAAACATTCTAAAAAACTATATAGTTATTCCCTTAATTTTCCAATACATATTCCAGTGCCATATTGTTTTTTCCCTGTAATGTTGAACTGTCTGGTAAGAACGAAATATTTAATTCTCACATATATCACAGAGTCCTTCGCTTCTTTGCCTCAATCTCTTTTCATTATATAAAATATACTAAAAAGCTATATAGCCATATGTCTTTATTCTCCAATGCATATCAGAATACCTTATTGTTTTTGTCTCGTTATATTACACAATC
Source organism: Acanthosepion pharaonis (assembly GCA_903632075.3). Lineage (NCBI taxonomy): Eukaryota > Metazoa > Mollusca > Cephalopoda > Sepiida > Sepiidae > Acanthosepion > Acanthosepion pharaonis. The sequence goes on from CAHIKZ030002395.1 coordinate 301,199, forward strand.
TGATGCGAACGAAAAATTAAATTCTCGCACATATAATATTATATTTTAATGCATTCGGTATTTCCTCAACTATTCTCTGTCTATATCTATGTATTTTTCTTTGAACGTTGATACTTTTTTATTATCGCATAGATTCAACAGCTAAACGTTTTTGTCGGGTATAAATCTAGGCGATGCTGGGTAGACCACAGGTCAGAGGCAACCAGTGACATTGTTTGAAGCAAGCATCTGCACATGGTGGTTAGGGGGATATCTTTCAGAAATATTTGCTGAAACACCTGGCTTCATTGAAGCCAGGGTCTAACGCTGATGGCCAAGTCTTGGCAATATCTAAAGTGATTCATATCTTACGTGTTATTAAATACGCATTTAATATTAAGAGAATTAATTTAGTATTATGTCAGATAAAACTTCTTGCATTATAATTCGATTTTCTTTTATTTATTCGTTATTATATGGATATCATTTTTTTATAGATGGTATCAGGTCATTATTCTCCGACAGTTAAGTAATCGACTGATATCACAATTAAAAAAAAAAACAAAAAATACACCCCCCACCCAAAAAAAACAGGCGGATGTCGTACTTGTGGGTTGCAAAGAAAATCAATATAAAAATGATAAAATAACGGCCAGAATAATCATTAATTTTGTTTATGCGTCATTTCACACACACAAGCATATTTTATGAATTCCAGCCGATCAGTTTACACACACACACACACACATATATATATATATATATATATATATATATATATATATATATATATGTGTGTGTGTGTGTCTGTTTTTACGTATGTGTGTGTATGTGTGTGTCTATTTGTATGTATATACTGGGTCCATGTGGCTTGAGAAGTATGTGTGTGTATGTGTGTGTGTATGTACGTGCGTGCATGTACAGATTGGGACGGTGTGTATGTGCGTATGTGTATGTATCTGTGTATGTGTACAAATGAGTTTACTAATTCCTCATAGTAAGACAGTATATGTATGGAGGGGAAATGTACGCACGCAAATATACACGCATGCTGACAGACACACACGAAAATGGAAACAGATCTAAGAAAGCACAGGTTTCAGTAAATCCTTAAAAGATAAAATGCCGATAAGTAATTCATCATTTCTCTTGGACCAACCCAATTTTTTATGACCCTTCGCGCAGAACTCTTCATTGCCAATTCAAAAAAGACATTCGGATTAATAACACAAAAACAGAGAATGTCTCATATCGAGAATATTTAACATTGAAAAACATAAGGGAAAAAATAATTATTTTTAATAATATGTGGAAATCTCAGCTTTTACCTGAAGACGGTCACTAGACCAAAAACCTGTGTAGTAAAATTATGGAAAATAAAGCATAATATCTTTTCTAAAATAAACACATTACAACCAAAACGTTTGCAGCACTTCTTTTTTTTTTATATATATATATATATATATATATATATATATATATATATATATATATATATATATAAAAGTGAATATAGAAGTCAGCACTTAGAGGCGACAGTCTGTTTCATGCTATATGCAATCGTAACATACCTTAAGACTATATTTTTTTATATATATATATATATATATATATATATATATATATATATATATATATATATTCTGATGTGATAGGACGATCAGAAACGCTAATCTGCATGTAGAATATTTCGGTGAATTGCTTAACAGATTTACCAACAGAAAGTTATTATCGGTATTTACTAGTTGTCACGCTACATACGACTGATTATAGTTACGCTAACAAGTTATTACCAATGTATTAGCGGTGGTTCTTTAGGCACTCCACATATGCATGTATTTCCTTTTGCAGAAAAAGCTTATGCGGAAAAAACAATAAAAAATCCCCTTGGTAGACGCTTGTTTTCTTCATCTCAGTTATATCACTGATCAGTTTGTTAAAACCAAAATGGCCGGAATATTTTATTTATGGATTTGAAAACACACATAACTAAAACTGCTGATACGATTGTGGCCGCACATATGGTTCCCATACTTTCTAGCATTTTCTGATGTACAGTGCAATGCCAAGCTCAAGAGATTTTTATACGAATGTTTACTCGGCACAGGTTTGTGAGGCTTTCAGTGTAGACAGTTACCCTTAAAACTGTTAGGATAAAATCGGCATTGATCGACAGTTGTACACACTCTTCATTATTATAACTGTTGTGGATTCTGGGATGAAATCCGGTCACAATTGAATGACAAACGCAGGAATGAAACATAGCAAATAAATGTATTGACGTAATAATACAAATGGTAATACGTTTAGTAGATCCAGAAATGCGGTTAGTAGCAATAATGGTATATATACAGTCTGGGAAATTCAGTATCGAAGTACCGAAGTATGAATGCCTTCTGAGTCTACGTGTTCGCAACTGTGACACCTACAAAGGGGTAACCTCACTCTCTCACTTCCTCACTTCCGGGTATTCAGCAGCAGCAGTACAAGTACACACTGGGCGAGTCCACTTGTATAAAAAGGGGTGGACCACTTAAAAATAACCTTATTTCAGACCTTCGTAGATATAAAAAAATATATAAATTTTTTTTCCTTGGTAAATGATTGAAAATGTTACATGTAATCTCTATAGTTGGATACGATTCGGGATTAATAACTATTTTAAAACTGAGTCAACTCAATCATTTTATGGAAAAGAGAAAGTCTCTAATATCAATTTTTGCTTAAGAAGTAGAAACACCCTTTCAGAATTCTCTATAAAAGAAGCATTTATTAATAAACAACTTAATTTTTTTTAATTATATATGGAGTATAGACAGCCGAAGACCTACTTATAAAGCGTGCATATTGACAAACGTGAGAAGTGGTTCTATAGTATTAAATTTATATATAACTTTCGCTGAAAACGCTAAATCCTGTATTGTATGTTATATTTCCATTTCTCACTCAGATGTTGAATTCTGTAAAGATAAACATAACAGATACCAAACACCCGAAAATACGGAGAGGTGCACAGTACAGGATTTACAAATAGATATTGGTAGGTAAACGTTCAAATATTTAACTTCCTTTCTACAGACGGTGATAATAAAAAGATATACTGACAAAAGCAAATATGAAAGGCGATGGTTTTGGTTTTATCATGAGTCGATACGTAGATTCAATTTTGTTTAAAAAAATCAAGTAAATAAATTATCCTATTAGTAATGTATACTGTGTTTATAAATGTATACAAAACAAAACACAATATTCTAAAATGCTTTCCAGTATACTTTGATACTAGATTATACGATATATTTGTTACTTATGTACACAAATAGAAATCTTAGTTTATTCTTTGGAAATATCTTATCATATACACACCACTCGTGGCTTTCGTTAAATCAGATAAAAGTGATAGGTTTCATGGATATAATACAAAAAAAGTTCTCCACCACAACAAATCAGTGATGAGGTTAATGAAGCCCTGAGGGATCAATGTGATTTCTTTTTGACGCAGCGGAGGGATATGATGTTTTTATGCATTATGATTAGTCTATAACACATAACGCCATACTCACATACAAAGACACAAACACGTATATACCAGTGCGCGCGCACACTGTATGCGTGTAGAGAATACATACTCTCACGTATACATATACATAAAACTATATATATATATATATATATATATATATATATATATATATATATATATATATATATATATATACCTGTATACTATATACACACATATATACATGCACACCTGTACACAAATTCATAAACACACCATGTGTATACACACACACACACGCACACATATATATATATATATATATATATATATATATATATATATAGATATGTATATACGAACACACACAATTATCATATATGTATATATATACAAACGCACATACACACAAATATATTGTCCAAATTATTAAGGCGAATGTAAATAAAGCCAAATTCCACTATGTCTTTGTTAGAGTCAACCATTTATTTGAATAGAGCTTCAGAGAATAAATATCTGAAAAGGAAAAATAGACGTTAATTTTTTTATCATTTAATAAAGGAAATCTGAACATTTGGAAAGTAGATTAAATAGTAACTGCTCAAAATTTTAAGACCATACTTGAAATAATTCCGAAACAGAGATGGAAACCCCCAAGAAGTTGGTTTGATTGTTTGAGATGCACGGACGGTATTGTTAATGACTTCAAATATTCACTTTGACATTCATATAAACTACCATGACAACCAACACAAGCATTTTCAGTGGGGTTCAGGTAGGCGAACCCGCTGCATGGTCCAAAATATTCACATTATTCGCCATTAAAAAGACATTTTTATTGACAAAATATCGCTTGAAGATTAGGTTTAAGCATGAAACAATCTATAACGGCTGTGTTTTGACCTCAATGTCGACTTTTATATTTAAATACACTCTATTCCTAATGTCGAACACTTTAACCCATAAATACATAAATACACCAAAACACTTAAAACTCTATCTTTGTACATATAACATTTATTAAAAATGATTATAAAGCTGATGAAAGATGTCTAATCTTCAGCTGTGGATTTTTTTCTAAAATTCATTACTGAAAAGTCGATACGGAAACATTGAAAACAAACATGTATATACATTTGTGGGCTGCAATGTACATGGTTTGATTAAGACGAGTTAATCTTATAGCTGTGAAATGAATAATTTCAAATCTTATTAATAGCATTGATTCGTTCAAGGTAAACTGACAACTGACTGTTCAATGAAGTCTGTTCATCCTGTTGTTCAACAGCAGATAAGACGAGATTATCACTGAGATACTTATTCCCAACCAAGTGTTTTTCATATTGGGGAACTAATGATAGTCATATCAGGAAAAAAGACAATGTAATCATCTAGTTCAAAATGACAGCCAGGCATCGCATCCATCGAGAACAACATTTGTTCTGGAACATTGCACTGATGGAAAAATACAACTTCAGTAAGTTTTCCTGGTTGTTTAGTCATGAGATTTCGTAGCTCCCACAGCAATTTGGAATGCTACTTTCCATTGATGTTGTAGACCTTTTAAAAACAATACATTCTGTAACCCAAAATACTGATGGCATAATCTTTCTTGCCAATGCAATGAACTTGACATATTTCAAATCACGTAGGGAGGCGTGTTCCCTTGTATGGATTATACGGGCTTTTAACTGTATATATATATATATATATATATATATATATATATATATATATATATATAAACCTTTTCTATATATATTTATATATAAACACTTTTATATATATATATATATATATATATATAACCTTTTATATATATATATATATATATATTTATAAACTTTATTCTACATATATATAAGAACCTTTTAATCTACATTCACATTCATTATATATATATATATATATATATATATATATATATATATTATTCCACATTCTTTATATGCGTATTTATAAAAACATAAATTCAACATTCAACAATATTGCTTGATAAGACAGCCGAAGTGTTGAAAGAAAATGGGTATTTTGTAGTGATTTATAACATATTTATGTTAAAATTTTCGAATAAATAATTATATATATATATATATATATATATATATATATATAAAGAATAGTAAGATATATAATCCGGTGTTCTTATAGATAAGATGTTCATTAGCTATTACATACAACAATTTTAGTTTGCTTATGTTTTCAAACTGAAGAACAATGACATTAACTTTCATGTCCGTATATACTTTATGTACTTTATTTCATTTAGGAATTGGCATCTTCTTACAACTGAATCTTCGGAATTGTTAGATTCCTGCGACTGCAAATTTGGATTTTCCAGTGTGTTTTACCTAAATGCAAAGTTTTATAATCATTTACTCACAAAAATCATTAAAATAATAAAGCCAACATACATCACAGATTAGGAAAGATCCAAGGGAACCACGTGGATCTGCTTGAAACCTTGTCAGATTTTCTATTGATATGATCAAGCTGGTGAGATAATCATCATATTTCACATGTAACACCCACCAAGCACAAACCTTCAAATTTGTAAGTTCTTCATGCAGAATAACCTAATTTCACTCACAGAATATTCTAATAATATTGACTATTTGATTTGTGGTCAATCGAATGTCATCCATAACAGTCCATATTTACCTCGGTAGTGGCAATTGCATGACGGCCAGACATTCGCTCATCTTCAATAACTCTCCCTACGTCTCCTAAGTTCAGTTACGCGCGTTTGTATTGTAGATAAAGCTGGATCTATTTCCTCTAATGTACTAACAATGCCAGCATGGATATACTTAGGGAGAAAATAATTTTCTGCGCACATCTTTTGCATCCATGATGGTAAATTGTACGTAATTCAAGAGAAATCGATATCATAGTTTTTTTTTTATGCATTTCACCCTAAGTAAAACGAATATGACACTAGCACGCAAGGAGTTATTGAGAGTGATAGTAAGAGGGAAGATGGGTTTTTTGAAGAAAGTTTAAAGAGAAGAACGGGGCTCAAGATCAAGGCATCAAACGATTGATATTACATTTGAATATTGTTATGGGATCTTACCCATGATAATAATAATGGACTATTCCATATTTAATAAAAAAAGCAGTCGAAATCTATCAATGCATGCCATATATTTCATTGAAAGGAAACGGCTAATATTACCGTTACCACCAGTAACACTATCCTAAATTTCTTATCAGAAATATTAGATTTTGTTCTTGGTATTTTAAACATTAACGCAAGGTTATAAATGAAAACTCTCGTTCAATTACAGATGCGTTGAAAAAGGGCTTATCCACACCGCATTACCATGGGTATGCGAGACATACACAAGCTGTTAATTTTGTATACTGCTGTATTAGCAAATAAATGTTTGCTCCAAGATTTTATCCATGAAACAAACCGTAGGAATCTTCTTCTAAGCGTGGTGACAGTTAAGACTTTATTTATCATTCAGGAGGTTGTTGATGCTGAAGTGATCAACAACTTCATTTTGATGGCAAGTTTAAAAAAAGATGGCTGATGTCGTAAAGGAGATATGTTTGGCGATATTGAGACGGAGACGAAGACTCGCCTCTATTCTTGGACACGCTTGTAACATTAATTCTGTTGATGTTACGCCCGATTCGCTTTTGAGGCGATAATATCAACAGCAGCGAAGTAATGAATAATGGGTGGCGAGTCCAATCAGCAAATCTCAAAAGACATAACTACGATATATAATGCTGAAATTAAGAACAGATGCGTAACTTCGTATTTCTTTGAAGGTAAATTTATATGAGTAAGAAATTAAAAAAAAAAAGCTTCATAAATTAAATGAAAGCAAGATATCTATATTTCAAATGCCACTTATTTACAAGTACATATCCATTTATTGTACATAGAAACAGAAAAATTGATTTCTACTATATTTAGAAGAGTACAATGAACTGAAATTCTCCTACCATTATATCCAAAAGAATTGGAAGGAGACATTGAAGTTGACACTTAATGATGACATTTTGTTTCATGCTTAAACGCAATCGTCTGGACATGTGAATTGTTTTTACGACTATATATATATATATATATATATATATATATATATATATATATATATATATATATATATAGATATATGATGGTCAGTGGTGCATTATTACTAGGTATATTGTATTAATCTAACGGTTATTTGAGCGAGTAGCAACGGTTATGTTTCCCATTATTCTAGGGGCTTTAGAGTGGAACTAATTGTTGATCCAAAGGAAAGACTTTTTATTGTGATGTTTGTTAAGGTTTTACTCAGATATTATTGTTTATTATTTTATTATTTGCTGCTAGTTATTATTATTATTATTACGTTTACTTTTGTTTATGTGTGCATTCTTAGTTTGTTAATTTCTTTATTATTTACTTAAATTATTTTTATATTTCTTGGATTGGATTAATTTACTTTACTTATTTATTTAATTCCATTTTTTTTTTATTGTAAAGCTTGTATTATTTACATAATTTCCTTTTTTTTGCCGGGTACATC